>JAHLJT010009355.1:133309357-133471857 GCA_031308135.1 Acheta domesticus
CTTGCAGTACTACTTCAATATCCTTCGTTTCCTAATTTTTAAAAAGGTTGTTAGTAGTGTTTGGTAGTGACATTGTTTAAAAAGGAATATTTAAAATGTAAATAAATAATTTAGCCACCATTGGCAATGTTGTACAAGTATACTATCATGCGTTTTGGCAGAAGAAAGTATCTGTATCTATAGTATACTATTCTGTATCTTTTGTAATGTAGGTATTTATTTAATTACACTGTATATCCGTATTTAATTGTACTGTACGTGTAATTGTACCTTTTGTTGCATCAACATTTGGAAGTTCTTAATATTTTTTGTTCAAATATAATTAAATTTCATTCAACTGTATTCTATCGTCGTTTTTATGCCTCATCTAAAAGACTTTTTGAACCATAATTTTCCGTTTCCGCTCAGAGATCGTTTCCCATGACTCCGATTAAGGATTTTCTTTCGCTTTTTAAAATGTATTTATAGTTGATGTATACCTTGTTCAGAACATAATCATTAATTTTTTTTTCTCCGCGCCGAGATTCGTGCTTATGTTATTCGAATTAACACGCCAGGCAGATTACCTCTTCCCCACCAGTCGTACGGGAGTATTTATTGTTGATCTATACCTAGTTCATATCATTATCATTAATTTTTTCTCCGCGCCGAGATTTGAACTCGTGTCATTCCAATAAACACGCCAGGCACATTACCTGTACCCCAGCAGTCGCACGGGAGTCTACTGAAGAGCAGAAGTGCGTGCGGCAGGCTCCACGGAGGCGAAGGTGGCGTTGACGGCGGCGGGAGGCCGGCGTCCGAGGCCAGAGCGGCTAGCTGAGGGGTGGGGCGTGGAAGGGGTGAGGGGGGGAGGGGGAGGGGGGGAGGGGGGAGGGGGGAGGGAGGAGCGGAGACGGGCTCTCGTGCGAAGAGAGCCGCGCGCCCCACGCACTACGTCTTGCGCTGACGGACCTGCACTAAGTCGACGCGACAGCGCGGGGCGCGGCGAGGCGGGGCGGGGAGCTCTGGCAGCTTATCTTTAAGTTTTGCCAACTTCAGCAGCACTTTCATTTATCTTGCTCACGCCTGACTGCTGCCACTCGGCCGCCGCCCTCGCTCTCCTCGCCCGCCTTCGTCTTCCCCCTCCACCGCCCCGCCTCCGCCCCCTCTGCTGCTCCCGACACCGCGCCGCCCAGCAGCCTCGCGTCTTCGCAGACGGCGTTTCCGCTCCGCCCCGCCCGCCGAACGCCTTCCATCCTCACTCCTGCCGCCCCGTCATCGTCTCTATCAACGAACGAGGCACTGTTAACGTTCCGTCGTCATTGTTGCAACTCTAGTGCCAGATATCATTATCATTATACTCGTCGTTATTGAATCATCGTTGCTATTCTAATTGCCGCCCTCCTCATTATCACGACGTTCGTCGCCTCCATCTTCATTGACACGGCGACCAAACTCGTCAGCATTTTCCGCCATTTATGCAACGTCACCGATCCTCGCCAAGGTCGCCATTTTTCTTCTCTACCAATGTTCCAGGACCGTTCTCCCAAATCTACGTCTGACTTCGCATCCCAATGTTTTCATTTTCAATTTTGCAAACGTGTTTGCCCTGAACGCTTCAAGAATCGTACACAAATATAAATAATATTTACGTAATAATTATTGCAAATTCTTCTCTTTTGCCATTTGCTGCCACCTGCCCATCACTTACTCTCGGTCCTCACTTTCAATTTTGCTATCGCTTGCATCACACGTCCGCGTCATCAGCACATCCTCTCGCTGCTTCTGCCTCCAGGGCTGCCTCATCCCACGGCCCCCGGCGTCGCCCCGGACCTTTCGCTTCCTTCGCCTCTCGCCTTCACTCCTCCCCGACAGGCGCTCCTTCTGCCGTGGCCCGGCTCTGCCCAACATCCCATCTCACAGAGGCCCCGTCCTACCCCATTACCATGCTACTTCATCGCTCCTCCCTGTCAAACTGGGAAAGAGCCTGCTCCGCGTCACACCCCGGCCCTGCATTTCCCTTCCAGCCATTTCTAGTCTCCTGTTCCGCCCAGTGGCTCTCCTCGCTGTGTACCCTTCCCCGCCGCCTCCTCCCGCTCACTCCCACGCACTGCCCCGCCCAGTGGCTCATCCCATCACCAAACCTTCCACCCAGCCGCCCAAACCGCCTTCCACCCA
The DNA here is from genome assembly GCA_031308135.1 of Acheta domesticus. NCBI lineage: Eukaryota > Metazoa > Arthropoda > Insecta > Orthoptera > Gryllidae > Acheta > Acheta domesticus. Next base: position 133,311,515 of record JAHLJT010009355.1, read on the forward strand.
GCCCTCCATACAGCCCTCCACCTAACCCACCCCCGGGCCCTGTACCTCGCCCTCCAGTCCATCCTCCACCCCGCCCTCCACCCTGCCCTCCATACATCCCTCCATCCCGCCCTCCATCGCGCCCTCCATCCCACCCTCCATCCCGCCCTCCATCCCGCCCTCCATCCCGCCCTCCATCCCGCCCTCCATCCCGCCCTCCATCCCGCCCTCCATCCCGCCCTCCATCCCGCCCTCCATCCCGCCCTCCATCCCGCCCTCCATCCCGCCCTCCATCCCGCCCTCCATCCCGCCCTCCATCCCGCCCTCCATCCCGCCCTCCATCCCGCCCTCCATCCCGCCCTCCATCCCGCCCTCCATCCCGCCCTCCATCCCGCCCTCCATCCCGCCCTCCATCCCGCCCTCCATCCCGCCCTCCATCCCGCCCTCCATCCCGCTCTTCATCTTGTCTTCCATCCCGCTCTCCATCCCACTCTCCATCTCGCCCTCTATACCGCTCTCCATCCCACTCTCCATCCCGCCCTTCATCCCGTCCTCCATCCCACTCTCCATCCCGCCCTCTATACCGCTCTCCACCCCGCCCTATGTTCCGCCCTCTTTCCCGCCCTCCATCCCGCCCTCCATCACGCCATCCATCCGGTCCCCAGCCCATCCGTTCCTCACCCCCTGCCCCGCCACCACTCTATGCATCGCTCCACCACTCCCCCCTCCTAACCTACGCCGCGCCCCCGCCGTTCCCTACCCTCCCGCACCCTCGCTTGAACCTGACCCCTACGTGCCTCATAGGTGCCGCCGTGCGCCACACCTCATCTCAAGCTACTCCTGCCACCTCGCCCCATTATCCGCCCCCCGAGCTCTCCCCCTGCCGTCACGCGTCCCCCTTCCCGCCCCGCCTCACGTCCCCCTTCCCGCCCCGCCTCGCAGTTTCGCTGCGCCGCCAGCTTCCCACGCGGCGGGGAGGATGGAAGTGGCGGGGAGAGGAGCTGCAAGCTGGGGGCCTCAAGTACCCGACTCTATCTTGATTGGGTCTCGGGTTTGAGTCCATAGCGGAACGCCTTCTTCGGAAGGGTAATGTGAATGTGCTGAGTCGGGGCGTTGCGGCAGGGCTTAGGAAAAGGAAAAGGACGGGAAGTGTTGCATACGAAAGAAGGGGCTCTGTAGACTAGGTCAAGGAACGATTTTCCTCGTCTCATGAATATTCGTCTGTTTGTAAGAACGTTTTAAAGTTCGCGCTGCGCATGAAATGAACATTGTAATTAAATAGCTTTCAAAACTTAGGCGAACAAATACATTTAAATACTTCCAATATCGTCAAAGATCTCATTCTGCATGTATTTATGTTTTAAAATAAAATGCATAATTTTGGTCAGCATCTTTTCAAATTAATTACAAATATAAATATTATATATGTTTCATAAATAGCTACATTTCCTCTATTTTCAAACGTTTATAATTTTTTTTCGTTTTGAAGGTTTTGTCTAGTTTAAAATTCGATTTACACTATTACTAACGTTCTTATTTAGTTTTTTGTTTACATTTTACATGTACTTTAGCGGTAAGATAAAAGGTCTTATACTAAAATATTGATTAAAAAGTGAGACACAACTTATTACTGAAGAATCATTTAAGTAAAACACATCAGAAACACATTAAACCAAATATTCCTATCAGAAAGCTAATTTACCTTTGTGATCCATAAGATAGTTTGTATTAATTATGTAGGTGTCATTATTTGTGTATGCCCGCTCACTTTGTAACTCTCCTTAAATTATCAGCTCAAAGAAGCAGTTCATTTTGAAATACGCAATGCTACCAGCACTCAACCGCTTCCCCAAAGCAGCCCTGTGCATCCCGCGGGGAGATCAGCGTCACCTGCAAAGACGTTTTGCAGCGCCGCCCGCTGGATGCGTCCTAATAACGTGCGCAAATGGCTGTCTGCAACGCACCCCGCCCCGCCCCGCCCCTCCCCACCCCACCCCTGTCCCGACCTGCGCCGCACCGGTCCAATCTTCTTACGCACTAAGTATTCAAAGAAATTTGTCGGCGATCAATGCGGCCTTAAGCCCCGAAGCAAAAAGCGCCACGCGTCAGAGGTACCGAGCGCAGATAGCCCTCGCCTCAGAGCCGCATTTTCGACTATTTTCTTCTTCTTCTTTTCTCCTTCCTTTTTCTCCCGCATCTTTCTCCTCCTCTCTCCGTTCTTCCTCCTCTCTCTTCCTCCTTTCCCTTCCTCCTCTCTCTCTTCCTTCATTATCTCCATCCTCCTTTCTCTTCATCCTTCTCTTTCTCCTCCTCTTTCTCTTTCACTTCCTCTTCCTCCACCTCCTCCCCCTCCTCCTCGCTTCCTCTTCCTCCTCCTCGCCCACCTTCTCCCGTTTTTCTCCTTAATTTTCACTGATTTCTATACACTCTTTTCCTCCATCTTTTCTCTTATTTTCTCTTTTTTGTAATAGACAGAGAGGTTTTTCTGAGGATTCTGAGGACAGGGAGGATTTGTGAGCGAAAGGTTAGTAATAGAACTAGAGAAGACAAAATTTTAGTCAATAATTTTTTGAATATTAAAAATTAGACGTATTAAAAATGGCGAAAAATAATGTGGACGTATTCGTATTTCTTAAGATGAGTAATGTTTTTTATGTAACTTCCATCTAGAAACTTTCAAATAAGAAAGACAATTTATAAAAAATAGAAATGCAGTACATTTGTTAGTAAATAAACTCACCCTAACGATCGAGTAATAGGAGAATGAATAACAATATAACGTCCGTGAGCCATGTCAGTCGCTCTTAGAAATAAAACTGTCACATCGACATTGAATATCGAATTCACAAATCTCAAACTTAATCTCCTCTCTGGAAATGCAGCATAACAGATGAACGCGTGGAAAAATGGTCGTTCGAAGCGATGCCCACTTCTCAGATCACATAACGTCGAAAACCAATTACCATGAATTTCTTCTGCTTATGACCGATTCGCTGCCAACTCGCCTGCAGGGCATGCCTATTTAATTTGCCTAGTTGCGCAGATATTACACAGCGCTAGAAGCGGGATCGCGTGCGAGGGCAGCGGCGGAGGGGCGGGCGAAATGCTGCGGTCGCGGCAACATGTGCCATTGATTACCGCATTACAATTGCACACGAGCAAGCACATGAATTATGATAAGCCATGTGCCTCTAATTACAACGACGTCACACCAGTGGTCCATTTTTACTGCTTACGTCCCAGTCCCCGCGCTTTCACCCGTCCCGGACCCACTCGCACCGTGACCAATCCTCTCGCCACGGTTCGTCCACTCTGCCCATTTGGTCAAACCGTTCCCATGGGGTCACTGCATTGTCGAGCACATTGTGAGTGGCACAGGATGGAGCACAGAATGTTTCCTCGATTCGCTCTCCTCTTCGTACTTTGTTATGTTCTTTGTTGAATTATCTTACCTATTCAGTTTTACAATTCATATTTAGTTTTTAGTTTTAAAATTAACCCCTCGGACTTGTGGATTGCGTGCTAGTTTTCCGTGGTGCGATCCTGGGTTCAATTCCCGGGCGGGGAAAAAATAGAGCTGTAGCTTTCCATCCCAAACCCCTCAGTTTCTATAGCTGTATGACGAAAGAAAAGCTCAGGGAGGCCTAATAAGCTACATAGGTACGGTATGGAATACGTCACGGTCGCCGCATGTCTCGCTTTCCTCCAAGTGTGGATAATAAATAAAACAGAGCCCAAGCCTGGAAACACCGCTAGCAGGCAAAAGTCGAAGTTTCCCGACCCTCTTATGCAAAATACATACATACATGGTAAAATTAGGCAATTAATTAAATTCATTATGGACATTTTTCAGGTTTTTACATTTTCTGTTTATCTAAGCATACCTGTGTAAATGGCCAAATACCTTGTTCGTCATGCTTGAAAGCTATGACCAAATGTATTTTGGCTTCCAGCTTCGCAAATTTTTTGTTACGACCAAAACTGATAAAAATGTATCAATATTTTTCATGAAGATACCTTTCCTGTGTAACTTGATATACATTCACTCGTTCGTGTCTTTTTCTATTTCTCGTGTCTGTATATGAAATTCGACCACAATTTGGGCTTGAATAGCTCTTAATTGCTCATTTACTTGCTCTTTTATTCCGCTTTTGTTCCATAATAAGAATAAACCGGCTTGTTGTCTTCAATAAATTTTGCTTTATTGTGCTCAAAGTTAGATTACGTCTCATCTGTTTTTATTTTAAGTAAAACAAATTAATAACCAATTTTACATTATCTTTAAAAATATTAAATGACTTTATGGTCTGTAAGAAACGTTCATCATACTTCTCACTGTTCGACCACAAAACACAAGTGATAAGATATGGTCTTCAGATTATCAGGCAAAGATCATACACTACGGATGGAACGTTTTCTAATATCCTCCAATCCGAATCATTCCTGTTTTTAATACCTCAAGTTTTCAATTTCTAATAATAAATTGTGAATCTGTCTTTTCAATAGTACCAGCATTTTATAATTTTCCCGATCTCTTCTCAAATAAGGTATTTCAGCTGGAATTACATTTCTTAACTTGAAAGTGATTCGTGTGGATAAAAAGTGAACAGTGATCATAGACTTAAATATCTCATTTATTAAATTATTCTCAGCTACCAGCTACTCTATAACAATTAAGGCTAAATATATTTAAATTATGAGTATACATAAGATACAATATCTCAAAATGATGAAAATCTTGAAATTTCATGTTTTTCAATTTTTACTGGATTTTATGATCTGTTTCATTCTCTTTTAAATGTTTTAAACTGTTTCTTACTACGTTTCTCAGTTTTTGAGTAAATATTTTTTTCGAAACGAGTGTCAACTGTCAAGCCCTTAGTGAGTGAACTTCAGGTACATTTTCGAGATTTGGAAATTTTCAGCACATTTAATTAGTGTGTGTAAAACATCATAAATCATCAACTATAAAAGATAATATTAGTTATTTTTGCAGCATGTAACCCATGATTTGCTCTAGTGAATGAACCATAATAGTTAATGTACCACTAAAAGTTTCGTTTTGTAAACTGAAGTGTCCAAAATAAATTTATAAACAATTATTTTTTGTCAAATAATCAAATCCTAACTCCTTAGTTTTCACAGATCCTTTACCATTTTAGTTCATTAATTCGAATATACAATTGTGATTAATTTAAAATAAGTGTTATTAAAGTATATTAATTTTGGCTAATTGTTTATAAACAAAGACTTCTTAAAAAATGATTTTATCTCTAAAAGCATAAATCAATCAAATATACAAGGAAAAATAAAATAGATACAAAATTATTAATTTTTATTTTCATATTGGCAGCTTCCTTAAAAAAAGTAATACAATAGTCACTAATAACCACGATGTTGGTGTGACTACATTTTTTCTCAACAGAATCAATTGAGTGCCTAGCATTCAATCAAACCTTGAAAAATTATGTTTTATTTCTGGAATATAGAAAGTCATGTATATGTAATGTATGCCCCTTTATTGTAGGACTCAAATGTTTTTTATTTCTATTTTTATTAATAAATACATAAATAAGAAATTACACATGATTCTCAAAATATTTGGCCTTTTTTGTAAAATACTTGATTTTCTAGACATGCAGAATAATGAAGATCGAAAAAACATAGATCTCTTTCACAGCAATCATGTGGGAAATTATCGTCTGTTAAATTACAGATATTGCATTTCAGTGACAAGGGTAGGCGTTTTATTGTTGACCAGTCAAATACCAGTAGTTCAAAGAGAATAACCACCCAGGAACATAGAGCTAACAGGCGAAATGGCAGCGGCATTTTGCAGAGAATCACTGAACGCACCCCATCGGAGGACGTCACGCGGGGATGTCGCGCAGTGGGTCGAAACCACTCATCAGCATATTTTCTGACATTTTCGAGCTGACATTTTAACAAGCAGAAAAAATTAAGTTTTTGTAAAATAAACTGTCATAAAATTAATGTATCTATTATAAAACTCAACGCTTTCCAAGCTCTTTTTCTCGTTCAATGTTCATTATTACGGTCATAGCTAGAAATATTGATCATTTACACTGAGAAATTACAAATGATATAAGACCCTCCTTGATTTGTTCTTCTTATATAATCCTACTATATATTCATATAAATGTAATATTTCTTCTGAGTATTGATAACATTTTTAGATCACAATTTTCAGTGCCCAAACTTTTCCAATAGAAACCCCTTTTTCATAATTTTAACTTAACGCCTAACATATTATTTCAGCTCAACCACGTGCAGTTTCGACCATAAGCACATGATACATTTTATAATCAAGTAAGAAATTCTGCCTGAAATGAAATTTGAGGAATTTTTAAGTATTTCTGATAAATAATTGTTGGCCTTCCAAAATGTCCTAGATATACAGGATTGGTTTAATAAAACAGACAAGAATACTTAGTCTACATAAGGAAGGATGTTTAAGAGACACTCGTAGAAAAAACCTATATTAAACGAGTTTTTGAACATTTTGATAATCTGCAAATACTTGCTGGCTCATCATGATAGTCACGGAAGATTTCAATTAGGTTATGTTACGTTAGACTTTAATAGGTTTGCTCAGAGGGTCTCCAGGGTGCCGTGCCCTGAAATTTTGAAAGGGGTGCGTTGTCTTAATATCCTTTTATTAATGATCAATCCCTGATATTCCCCTTTTTATCTGACAGTTGGTAAATTGTTACACGACATTTGGGGAAGAGGATATCCAATCCATCTGGAAATCGTAAAAATGTGCACCATAATAGTACCAGATGGTAAAAGTTAAATTTTATTTTACGAATAGAAAAGATTCCGACACGAGGCCTATAGATCGATCAGACGAGAAAAATAAAATCATTTTAATCACGTGTATCATACACTATTTTTTATACAGTCTTACTGATATTATTTTAATTCCGCTTAATGATACACTAAGGTCAGTAGTATCTGACGCGGCCAGACGAAAGTATTTTGTTTCTTGCATTCACAGGTTTATCTGAACACTTGAGCATCGTCTCACTTTTAGTACTAGTGCTAAAATGGAATTTTAGCCCGATATACATTTGCAGTGGAGAAGGTTTTAAACATAAAAGTAAACCACTGAAGCAAAAATGTATTATCCATCCATGTAATCGTTTTATTCAAGATGAATTTCAGAATTAAGATAGTTTATGAAAAAAGAGCCTTTCACAAATCAAATGTGCTTTTAAATTAACTAGGAAAACCCGGTAGACGTTCTGCCTTCATCTCCCTCTTTCGCCTTTCTCACTGTCTCTCCCTCACCCACTCCATGTCTGTCTCTGCCGTTCTCTGTCCCTCTCATTGACATTTAATCGCAGATTCTGCACATCTCTGAGCAGGTGAGGTAATATCGGGAAGCGCTGGACCTGCAAAAATGTAACAGAATGTTCAAAAAGGTTTCATACTGTAGGTTACGGAGTTTAGGAGTTCTTTAATGATATAGATTTAAAATACTGCCGAATGTGTTGCGGGTTGCATTTGACGTAAATATTAGGTTTTGTTCTACAGCGCCATGGGTAGAGTTACAACAGATTTAACAGCACATAAACCTTCTCGGTGAAAAATATGCAGAAGTGCCAACTTTCATCGAGATTGGTTTCATGGGGTCGGCGTTTAGTACTTACAGACCTACATTCGTTCATATACAGGATGTCCGGGGAGGAAACGTCGAAACTTCGAAAATAAGCTCTTAAGACAATTATAAGCATATTTTGTCTAATAAACTAGGTGGATATTCCGAATGGTTAAGCCGCAATAAACACTCAAAAGTTAGTTTGAAAAATTGATTCTAGGCAAATATTTGCATTATAGAAGCATATAAAGACTTCAGAAACATGTAAATTGTTTATTATTTACAAAATAAATGAACATATTTGTTCAGAAACAAACATTAAGCGAGAAATAAAAAAGCACCCAATTTACACAATTTGACTCCTTTTATTTCTCGCTTAATTTTTCTTTCTGAAAAAATATATTTATTTATTTTGTAAATAATAAACAATTTACAGGTTTCTGGAGTGATTCTGTGCTTCCATAATGCAAATGTTTGCCTATAAATAATTTTTTCAAACCAACTTTTGAGTGCTTATTGCGCCTCAACCATTCGGAATATCCACGTAGTTTATTAGGCAAAATATGCTTAGAATTGTCTTAAGAGCTAATTTTCAAAGTTTCGACATTTCCTCCCCGGACACCCTGTATGTATGTATGTATATATATATATATATATATATATATATATATATATATATATATATATATATGAGTGTGTGTGCATTTTTTCGTAAACCTCAATAATTTCTTCCATTCCTATTACGCCTGTTTTTTGACCCCCTTCGGAACAGTGTGCCCCGGGCAGCGCGCGCCGTGCCAGGGTGGGGGCGGCGTGGCGCCGCGTTGGGGGGGGGGACGCCATTTGATTAGGCGGAAAGTCATCGAAGGCCGGCGCGGCGAGGGCCCTTAAGTGAAAGCCGGCGACCGACGAATGAATCGCTGGCCGCCACACCGCGCCGCGCCACGCCGCGCCGCGTCACGCAGGGCGTCGAAGCGCGAAGAGAGATTAATAGGCGCGCGCGGCCGTTTGTTCATCGCGCGGAAAGCGAGAGGCGGCGGCGGCGGCGGCGGCGGCGGGTGTCGAAGCGCGGACCTAATGAATACGCCAAACACGTGCGCGTGTGCTGGCTCGTAAATCCACCGCCGCCATGTTGTCGGACGCGGCGCGAAGAGGAAGCGGGAGGGGCCGGAGTCGTGACGGCGACCGCCTGGGCGAGATGGCGCCTCGCGAAAGGGTCCAGGTGGAGTGCTGGACCCAGTGAGGGCAGCGTTACTGAGTTTTGGCACATTTACCGGCTTGGGTGGCTCAGGGCATTAACTGATGTCACTTTAGTGCGTCTGAATGTGGGGGGAGGGTCCTTGGGTTCCAGTACCGATGGTCGCAGGGTTTTTGATACTCGCTAGAGAGGTAGGTCGGATTCAGCCACTGGGTGAGGATTCCAGCGGCAGGCTGCTCTGAGCGATGGTTTTCTGTGGTTTCTCAGAACACCACCAGGACAGCAATACCCTAACACATTAGGGGCAGTTAGGGCAATGCTAGAGCAGCACCCTAACATGTGGGTCACGCACCGCGCGCGATCTTTCCTTTCTCTTCCTTCTCCTGTCCTCACTCCTTACTTATACACCCTACTCTTACATGGACTGCACTACTACATATATCGGGAGACCGTCGGGAGCTTAGAGCTTGTCCCAGGTGGGTGGGCGCGCTTCTGGTGGGAGATTTCTTGTTCGAAAAGAACAGTAAGTTGACATGCAGTAGGTTGGCGCCGGACCGCACCATCCAGCAGAAAAGGATTACCGCCACCTCCCCATGATAAAAAACATGCACCATACGGGACTAGTGACCATAGCAGGTGACACACCGGAAAACTCGAAATAATCAGCCAATCAATTTAGCACATTTGTAATGTCTGTGTATATTGGTAAATTTTTTTGCCTAAAATAGGCAAAAAAGGCAAAATGAAAATCTACTAATACAATTCCAGAAGTACATTCAAGTGATTCCTATTGTTAAAAGTTATAAAATAGTGACAATTACAAAAAGGCATTTGGCAGAATTCCGGGTCCTGGTGACAAGATTCCTGATCTCTTAACCGCGGAGAAGCGGGTAAGTTGGTGGAGGAGCACTGTGAAAAATCCAGAGTAGTTATATCATTCTTGTGACTTGCAAAAGACGCTTAATGTGCCCGGCAAAATTGAATTTTTCCACGAATCCCGTTCTAACTAGACTCCATATTTGCTTCACAGAAAATAACTCAAGTAAAGCATGAACATTTCTGAGACTGTTGTAATGGTGTTCCCCGATGGTTCATGGCAGTCAAAATTTTCCGGCAACATTTGGAGACTGAAAACAAAGATGTCAAATAGAAAATGTCCTGCAATTTTATCCCGTATCGAGTGTGGACTAATGGATAAATCACCAAATATCTATATATTATAAACGTTTGTAATATCTTTAAGTTATGCTCTACGAACTGACATTAGAAGTAACGACGAACCGTACGCCTAACGTATACTTCATTGGGCTGTAAGGTTAAACTTACACAGCAGTCCGTTCAAAATCGTCGCGGTGTCATGTAAGCTGCATCGTGAGTGAGTAAGATTTTTCGCTAATGAATATGTATAAGGATGCAATAATTCAATCAATGGCTCCAGTGATTGTAGATTAAGTTGATATTTCTTAGATCATATACGTGGTGCAATCTGAGACTTGTGAGTGATATTATCAACAGCATCTTCTAAATCGGAAAAGGTATATTTCTTGTCGCAAACAGCAATAACTTACATGTTTCTATTTTGAAATATGTCATGTTAAAGTCATATCACATATGTCAACCACATGCGTACACAGCTATTGTCGTATGAATCTGTGGCGTTCTGTGACATCTTCGTCTTAGATAGATAAATAATTTATTTAATTTGCTTTGGGCATTAAGCCCGGTGGCAAATTCTTTACACAAAATATACATCAATACAATAAAATAATACTATGGGATCACTAAAATGCATACAATACAATATTATTTCGTTTAAGGCGTGCCTACTAAATGCAGAGTCCCTTCACAGACTACTGATCTTATCGCTTATTACTAGAATATAATCTTAACCTTTTGCGCTTAAAGATTTAGTTTTGTTATCATGCTTTAAGTATTTTCACAGCGCATTACGAAAAATGTCTGTATTCAATATTGTTGAAAGAAGACGCCAAAAAAATGTAAATTTTGTTATATTCAAATATTCAAAATTACTAATAAAAATTGGATCCTATCCATTTCTTTAAGTGTACTGTGGTCTAGTCACAAAATGCTTTTTAGAAAATTTTGAAAATATCGGGGCTTTATGTTAAATACCCCCAAACTCAAAATATTTATTTGAAATGCAAGTCGTCGCGACATCAGCTAAATCGACTGGGGAATATGCGTTTTGATGAAAATCCTGCTTATTTTTTAGCGGCTAGCGCTGTTCGTAGATGAAAGTTCGAAGGAATGAACGGACGGACAGACGTTCGGCTGTAAACCAGTTTTTCAGTGTGAATAACTCACAAACCGTATATTCTGACTACATAGCATATAATAGGAAGTTACTTACTACATATACGAATAGAAGCTAGAATTATCCACTTTTTCGGCGTAAATTCCTCAAAAATGTCACTGCGAAGGCGAAAAGGATGGTAAGAGTGTGGTGGAAAGTGTTGCGAGATTTGCTATAGAGTTTTTTGTAGCTTGATTTGTTGGTAGTTGTTGTCAAGAACAACATTCTTGCCCTACAATACATTTACAAGTTACACTCATCTCAGATGAAGAGCACTTTCCTGCATACCTTGCGACGTGAAGCAAAATTTAGAATATCCCAGATTCCCGGCAGAGCCTACTAGAAAATGAAACATGCAAAACCAAAACACAATGGAATTGTGAAATTGTAGAATGTGTCTGGAGATCAAGATTATCGAAATAGATATCAGTTTGAAATTGTAGAATCTGTGTCTTTCAAATGAAATTTTGTTAATTAATAGTTGAGCAATAAAACTGATTCTCAAAATGCATGCTCGCATATTAATGTAATACGTAGGTAATAAAATGAATATTTATTTTATCTGAGATCGTTGTTCTAAGACATTTTACAGAAGTCGGTACAAAACGAGGCAACGAAAATGAATTTTACAGCAAAAATTGAAATCAAGGGGAGGTTGGTGAGTGAAAACAAGATACAAAAGAAAAGTATATTTGTAGTCCAGGAAAAAAGGAATTTCTATAGTGTTAGTTTCGTGTGAATACACAAAACGAAAGTCAGAAGCTCTCGCTTGTCACGAATGGCGAACAAGCTAGTGGTCCTGTCCATCAGGAGAATAAAACGGGCAAATAGCACTGTCAGACGACTGTTTCTTCTGACAGAGAGACGAGAGACAGCGTCCAACAATTTTCATGTTCGGGAGTCGTCGGTCGTTTCATTTGTTGTGCATTCCTTCTGTTTCCAACATGAAGTTATTCCAATTCTTCCAACTTCAATTGTCTCATCATATTTATTTATACTTACTGATGGCCGAGTTTAGCTGAGAGCCATCTGCAGCGACTCTGAACGGGAGGACCTAGGGTTCGAGTCTCGTCCGTAGCAAAATTTCTGATCATACCTAGAAAGCTAGAACGAATTAAGCCTCTGTCTTGTGGAATATTCTAGTGGCCGGATGCTCTGACTGATAGTTTCCCGCGGTTAATGGACAAAATTTCATTTTAAAGACACCGGTTCTACGATTTCAAACTGATCTCATATTTCTATAATCTTGATCCCCAGCCATTTTCGCCGATCAATACCAAGAAAATGCCGGAGCAGTACCGACCAAATGGGCCACGAGCCGCGCGCGATCTTTCCTTCGTCTTCCTTGTCGAATCCTCTCCCCTTACGTACACACACACACACACACACACACACACACACACACACACACACACACACACTACACTACCACACATATCAGGAGACCATTCGGGAGCTTAGAGCTTGTCCTGGCTGACGTAGTGCCCCGTTGGAGGAGATACTTGGAGATGGGATTTCCCCTGAAGCCCCGGCTCTCACCATCCATCAAGGAAGAAATTTCACCAACTCGTAGAGAATTTTCACTAAACTTACGCGACGAACGACCTTAGCAGTTGCGTGTCTGTAAATATCAATTAATCCATCAATCTGTACACACTGAGATATGGGATTGTTTCATTTTATTTCCCCCGCAGGTTTTCATATTAATATTGATTTTGATCCGCATTTGATTTTTCTTTTGTTCCCTCAAAATCTAACTCAAATGTTTGAAAACCTCTGGTTGTATTTTGCAAAGATAAATAAAATTTAGTTTCGTTGAGCATCTATATAATACAAGAGAAAGTTATAATTAACAACTTACATCTGAAAGTGCATGTTTTGCGGTCTCATGCTATTTGAAATAGTAGTCTGCTGCAATGAGAAAATTTTAAATGCTGCTAACCCAATCAAATTGAATTGATTGTTCAGTTCCCATATCAATTGGCAAATTAATTACACGTGCAATTGAATACTCCATGTTTTGCGGACGACGAAACCGCTCCCACATCATTATGTTCATAAATATAGATGAGCTCAACGAAACTAAATTTTATCTATGGCTGCAGAATTGAAAACAAGATTTATAAACATTTGATTTAGATTTTGAGAAAACGAAAGAGAAAGGTTCAGCGGATCAAAATAAATATTAATCTGAACCCCTACAGGGGAAGCTAAATGAAAGAATCCCTACTGTGGAACCTCATGACCTCCAAATACAGTGGTGTCAAGGTCTTCTACTGGTGGCTGCGGCAAACGTCTGTGGCACTGTAGCATGCCACGAGCTTCTCTGCGCAACTAGCGTCGGGAAAGGGAACTATTAGTAACCCCGCCGTTTAACAATAGGGATACCTGTGGCGGGGTGATAACTGCGTGGGGGAGCGATTTCGTCGTGGCACTCGTGCCACGGACTCAGGCTCGTGGCATCGACCTTCATAACACTGTCCTCATACCTTGTTCTCATTTTCTGAAATGGGCATGCACAGCCAGCGAAGCAGCTGTTGCCTGGGCGCCGCCAACGCAAGGGCGTGGCGGTCGTTGGTCGCAGCGCCACCTGCCGTCCTCTGCTGGCGCCCCGCGGGAGTAGAGAGCTCTGTTAGCTACCGCCGGCAGTTGTAAAGCGCTGCCTCGCCAAATAAAGAACGCGCTTCAGGACCACAACAGTGGAAGCGCGTTCTCCCCTCTTCTCACTCCCGCTCCTCCTCGCCGTGCCCCGCTTCTCCCCTTTCTGCAGTGCCCCCGACTCCGCTGTGCCCCGCCCCACCCACCTCTGATGTATCTTTGATCCTCCTTACACTGCCCTGCCCTCGCTGCTCCTCACCCTCCACGCCCCCCCCCCCACCTCCGGCCCGCCCTGCTTGCCCTACACCGCCCTTTTCTGCCGTACCACACACATTCCCGTCACACTCCTCCCAGCCATTCCCGGGTCCTTCATGCGCTGCCTTGTACCGCTGCGCCCTGCTCTTCCCCACTCTGCCCCACTCTGCCCCATCCTGCCCCACCCTGTCCCGCCCCGCCCCGTTCCGTTTCGCTGCTCCTTGCCCCTCACCGACTGTCCCCGCGCCGCCCCTCGCCTAGCCTTACCCCACCCCAATCCCCCCCGCCCATCCCCACCCCGCTTTCCTCTGCCGTGCTACAGTCTACCCCGCTTCGCCCCACCCCGCTCTGCCCTCTTCCGCTTCGCTCTGCCCTGCCTCGCTCCGCTCTACTCCGCCCCACCCCGCTCTGCCTCGCCTCGCCACTCCTCGCCGCGCCCCGCTACGACCCGCTCCACCTTGCGACGCTCCTCCCCGCTCCGCTCCGCCCTCCCATCCCACCCTACCTCACTTGGTCCTTGCTCTGCCCTCCCTCACCTTGGCCCGTCATTCCACCTCGTCCAGCACCGCCACAGCACTCCACTCCCTCCTCCACTCCGCCGCAACTTGCCCTTTGCCCGCTCACCTCTGCCCCTGCTCTTCAAACTACGCTATTCCCATGGCCCGCTACAAAAATGAATAGATGCATGCTAAATGCCCAGAACTAATACTAGACTTCTATGAATTTACCATGATCATTAGGGAAACATGGGCCTCACAACGAGCATTTCAATTTACAAGTTAGATTGAGCTGAAATTTGTTTAATACTTTTTGAGGTCGAGTTAAAAATATACGTGCAAGGGCCCTTGAAACACATTTCTGCATTTTACCTCTCTCCCCTTCTAACCATTTCATTCTCCCATTAAAACTACACTGTTGAATTATTTGGGTGTTGTAACTAAAGTTTAGGTTTTTCGTTGATAAAATTACTCAATTAACATTGCCTACCGTACCATCAATGAATGTAAAATATAAAACTTTGGCGGGGGGGACAATAAAATTAACCCAGAATCGAAAAATATATTATAAGGGTAATTTGTTTCGAAACATTGCTATGTATTTTCCATTTATTTGTCTCTCATACGTGATTTTGCCATTAATGATCACCTTAAAAGTTAACATTATTAGGAACAACCTTTAGGAGGATTTAGCTCATTACATTTAAAGAAGATTAATTTATTTCTCTTTTTTGTATTACATTTAATTAATCTTTATAAATGTCTAAATATAACCCTGGCAATAAGTTAACAATACAAAATGTCATTTGACGAAAATTCTTAAACCATAGCTCGTCACACGCAGTTTTTAACAGTTTTTGACGTAAATAAATAAATAAATAAATCAACTGGAAAAACGTGTTTTTGAAATACATCTCCATAACTCCACAATATTTACTGACGACGTGAAAAGGAAGCTGGCTAAAAAACTCACTACAAAGAGTGGTTTTCAAAAAGAAACTGCTTTAATCAAGAATACATTTTATTGGTTTGAAGGGATGAAACAAAAATGCAAGAAAATCAAATAAGACGACTCTGTTCTTTACCAAATTACCAGCTGTAGTTATCCGGGTTTCATCCTTTTCAATTTCTGTTCAATTGATCAGAGGTCAACATTGATAACATTTTTGCATCTACTTTGAATTAAAAAACAAACCTTGCATTAAAAAATGAGAAGATAGTCAATTTTCAAGATCTACAAAACCAATGTTCAATACGAACTTTCCCCATGACATAACGCGAGGCTTATATCAAATGATTCCCAAAGAGATTTTTCGAGCAGGGCTGATAGTATCACGTGTGCGTAAAACATCTACAACAATTACACGCCAGAAAATTTCGAAAAGTTTCTCTTTAAAAGCGGCGCGTTCGTTTCTGCAAAGCGGCCTGTTCTCTCCACGCCCCCCCCCCCAAACGCTCACGCGTCAACGCACAGCGCGACGGCGGCGGCGGGGGCGGCGGCGGCGGCGGCGGGCGACGCGTGACAGGGAGATGGATGGCCCCGATCGCGCGCACCGGCCGTCAATTAGGAGGCGGCCCTGCCGTCTTGCAGCTGGCATAATGAGCGGAATGAGTAATGCGACGCGCCACGCCGCGCGGCGCAGCCCCCCCCCCGCCCTGCCCGGCGCGCGCGCTCTTCATTGCCGACCTTTCCAGCCGAACCCCAAGTCAGCACGCATCCGCTGCTCCACACTATTATTATTATTATTATTATTATTATTATTATTATTATTATTATTATTCCTCTAAATCACGACTAAGGATGTTATGTGTCGGCTGAATATAAAATCTACTCCAGGTTGCAACCAGCTACCTAAGGAGTAGATCTTGGGACTGTCGGTGCCTCTACAATACTTTGGGCAAAATGTGGGCTGTTCCAAATAAAGTGATTTCTTGCACTTCCCAGTCTTTTGAATTACCTGGGAGTTTAGACAAGTTCATACGCAAATTTTGCGGAACAAATCCCAGAGCTTCGATAACTATCGGGACGACCTGTGCTTTTACTCCCCACATTCGGCTGATCTCGATTTCTTCTTCTTCTTCTTCTTCTTCTTCTTCTTCTTCTTATTATTATTATTATTATTATTATTATTATTATTATTATTATTATTATTATTAGGAAATCCCAGCAGACGTTGCCCTACCCTTCATCTCCCTCTTTCCCCTTCCATCTCCCTTTCTCACTGTCTCTCCATTCTTCCCTCACCCTGTCCCTGTCTGTCTCTGCCTCTGCTGCTCTCTGTCCCTCTCATTCACATGTACTTGCAGATTCCGCACCTCTCAGCAGGGGATGTAATATCGGGAAGCGCCGGACCAGCCAAAATGAAATAGAATGTTCATTCAAAATGAAATAGAAGAGCTCATTCTGTAGATTACGGTGTGAGAAAACAGTCCCAACAAGAGATCTGCATTCTCTGACGAACAACCGCCCCTGACCGAGCGGCTTCTTGCCGCTCGGGAGTGATCGCTCGAGCGCATTCCGCAGTTGATCGGCGCTGGCAATCAGTTGGGAGACGCGAGTTGTTATACTAATAAGGTTAATATTATTATTACCAGTGGCGGCTCGTGACATTTTTTCCTGGTGGGGCCAGGTGTAAAAGCACGAATATCATCTCAGAATCAATAACTTATTTAATTAAAGAATCGTCATTTAATCAATTCTTAATTAATATTATTTACCAATTAATTATACTTTTAAATCTATAAGTTTTCCACAAAAAACAGAAGTAGGAATTTTTATTAAGTCATTTAATCAAATATTTGTATGTCAATGGAAACAAAAGATTTTTTACAAAAATTACACTAATTATGCTTATCTTTCGGAATGATGAAAGTTCGAAAGGGGAACATACCGTAAAATTAAGATAAGTTGACTTCGGCTTGCAGAGAAATAAAGTCAGCTACATGTCTTTCTTCATTTCCTCCAAATACACTTCATACATATAATTTAGCAGCTCATTCTTTGGCATGTGTGAATTGTTTAAATGATCATCTAACACACTATCTAGATTGCCGAGTAACGATATCGGTTGATGTGCTCCTACCCATTTAATATCATTTTTTTCTTCAAATCTGAGTGAAGAAAACGGAAAACAGTGTAATGAATCTACTGAGTTCATCTTACAGCGCGTAGAACTTCACGTGCACTTTGAAAACGGCGCGCTTAGACTACCGTTTCTCTGCAAAGGGCCCGCTGGTGCGGGTGGTGCGGGCCCTTTGGACAGCTAAAATTAGCAAGCAGTGGTCGCGCCCAGTACGAAAGGGCGCTGGCCTTGTAAACGGTGTGGGGTTACCGCTCTGGGGCCCACGCAGGTCGGGCCCCTTGAATACTACTAACGCTATCTTTGAGTGCGGCAAGGAACTATGACCGTCAATTCTTGGTTATTGGGACTTGGAATGAGTTCTGGGGACGAATTGTCGATCTTCACGAATAAATATTTCCAATGAAGTACTACAATTATGACAAAGGGATTACTGTAAAGATATATAAACATTTTTGTGCTTTATTAAATGTTGGTGGGGCCTGGCCCCTGTGGCCCCTTAGGACGAGCCACCCCTGATTATTACTATTATTATTATTGTTAATATCTAACATCTAAGTGCTTTGTCTAGTTCCTACGAGATAACTGCATTTGTGGGAAAACAACCGCACGCGACCGACTGGCTACCTGCCGTCCAGCAAAGGCCCCTCGAGTGTATTCCGCAGTCGATCGTTTCTGCTCGAGCGCTGGGGACCGATCAGTCGCGGCCAGCGTTCCTGCGCGTACCCTTCACTGCGCACGCTGCCTCCAACGCTATTCCTTCCCTGAGGCAACTGTCTCCTGTCTGAAGGAACGCGTCTGCGGATTCTTTTACAAATTCTGCCTTTCATGACGTAGGAAATAAGCTTCGGCGGATTTCATTAAATAGTAAACGCTGAAAATAAATTACATTTCTCTCTCGATGTATCCATGCGGCTATCCTTCACTGAATCCTCTAGGATGAATACGAGGACAACTCTATTGATTCACGTAGTATAATTTCGCTACTCATTGCTTAATTCATTCATTGAAAGAACACTATAAAAGCAAAATTACGCGAAACGCCATCAAAAATTAGTTTTCTTTATGAATTCCTTCAGTTAATTGCAATAGTTATGAGCCTATACACATATATTCCGATTCATATTTGAAAATTAAAATCATAATTTCAATTGCAAAATTGTCTAAAAAATATTATTTTTTTTAATCATGAAAGTGTACTAGCTAACGCCCTCTTGCCGGATCTTTTTCTCCATGGCAATTTCGACATTTCTTTTGGTGCCGCATGATTTCAACGCTATTTTCTCGTTGCTAAACTCATTACTTATTTGGTGAACGGCAATTGCGATGCGGTAAATGTTATTTTAGTGAGTTCGAAAGACTTCTGGATTTACAGAATTCGCTGAAATCGCCATGACCGAGCGATTCGCAGCAGCGAAGGTGATCGAGCGTCTGGCAACCGACGAACGTCTCGTGACCGACGGTAACGGACGATTGGTCGTCGCTCCTCTCGTCGTTTGAAATTTCAAAATAATGATGATGATGATAATAATAATTGTAATAATAATTTGTTACCACAATTAACGTACACTCGGCGGCAGTACATGAAATTGGAAGTACAAAAATAAAAACTAGAAGAAGCAATGCATACAAATATTAGAAAAGAAAAATAATAAAAATGCAAATAAACAAACAAGATTGAAATAAAATGAAATATAAATAGACAAGTATAAATAAATACATAAAATGTGTCCATCACTACTTCATACCCAACTCTTCACTTCAGTGCATCTCTCTTCGGTAACCAGTAATTTATTTATTAACGGTTCATTGCACTTTGCCAGCACTTTATTTTTGTTGGCCTTCACTGCATTTCACTGGACATCACTGTGCTCTACACACGGGCTCTTAACAAATCTCGAACGCATAACTCGCGTACTCCTGGGAAGGGACGCCCACACTTCTGCTGGTAAATTATTCCAGTCATCATTGGTCCTATTCACAAAGTTGAATTTTCCTACATCTGTTCTTTGCTTTCTGCATCGTATTTTGTTTGAATGGTCGTCCTTACTTAAGTAGCATGACATTTCAAGTCTTTCACGGATAGCTTTCCATGCCGGTTGCTTTGTGTCCAATAGCGGCAAACGCCAATGTGCCTTCCCTGTCTTACTCCGAGAGCTCCCGTGGTATGACCGCGAGCGGCAGTCGGCGGTTTCTCGCAGATTGTGGAGGTCTTGTCTCTGGTTTCAAGCATCTGGGATTTCCAGTTCCTTCAAAGGATGTGACCCCAGCAGCGAGGTTGTGATAGGATGGAATGGCATTAAGTTCTCAGTTGATATGGTGTTTTGTCATATTTCTGGATATGGCACCTAGAGTTCCACATTTTTGGACAACCTTGACATTTCATAGTATTTTCAAATTTGTATGGAGATTATTTTAAATTACCTTCAATTTCATCTCATTCTGATATACTCTGGAAATGCTAAATTGTCATGACCAGTAGCAGAACCTTCTTTTTTCAGGATTGGTAAAGGCATGTTGTGATCCAACCGATTGTCTCTCTGGACCTTGAAATTCCATAGAAACTTGGGGTTTTCGACCAAATTGCCCATCTAGTGCATCCACCACTAAATGAGTTGTTTTTATCACTTTCTGTAGAGATTTCTGCAGAACACTGTGGAAGATCTGTCATGGCTTTCGTTAGAATGAGCCTATCTTGTTAGGGGCACTGATTAAGTGACTGACTATTCACGATGTTTTTTAGACTCTGCTCTTACTGACCGCGGAAATCTTGTCTACTTTGACTTTGAAAGACGTTTGAATTATTATTGTCGTTATGGATTAGCAAAATTTGGTCAAATTGTTACTTCTTTGGATTTACAAACTTTTCTTCCCTTTTCCATACAACTCTTTCCCTGCACGTAAGTGGCTTTCCCGAGGCACTATACATCTCCTAAAGTCAGCGTTCGCTTCCCCAAATCATTCCACACTTCCCTGCACCATTCCACACCTCTCTACATGGTTTCACACCTCCCTGAAACGTTATACACTTATTTACACGATTCCACTGCTCTGTGTATGTTTCACGCCTTGTTACACGTCCTCCACATCTCCCCACATGTTCCATACCTCTCCATCCGATTTCCATATCTCTCTACACGGTTCCATATCTCCCTACACTGCTCCCAAACCCTTCATACATCGCTACAGACTTCCACAATTCTCTACACCGCTCAATATCTCCCAAAAATGATCCACAACTCTCCCCACTACCCCCACCCGCTCACCGCCCTCCCTGCACCATCCCCCTCTCCCTGCCCGCACCGGCCCCACCGCCCCTTGCCGGCCTGGCGCTAGCAGCCGCCGGAATGCAGTGGCGGCGCGGCGCCGGGGGACGAAAATCAATTTCCTCTCGCCCCCGGGAGCAGGGAGAGAGGGAGAGGGAGAGAGGGAAGAAGAGGGGCCGCGGGGGAGGGGGGCTCAACAACTCGCTCACGTGCCGAGATTGATGGCAGGCGGTGCCGCGACGGAACATATCGCCGTATTAATGGCATCGTAACAAATGGTTTGCTACTTGCCTGGCGCTCCGTGAAGATCCCGCCGTTCCCTGATTGCGATGTATTTTTAACGAACCCAACCGCTCCCGTTGGAAATATGGTTTCCGATGTTACGAGCCAAAAAAAAATCGCAGGGAGACTTAATGCAAATGATGAAAAGGAACGTCTGATACAGCCGTGTAGATTCATATAATTAATTTGAATTGACAATAGAAAAAGAAAACGTCTCTTGAATGGGCGGTAATTTATTTCCTGTCTTTAGCACGCTGCGTTCGGTTTTTTTGTTCCTGTCTTCTCGCTAATTCACAGCGAATTATGGTCTTTGTTTTAAATTTGTATGGGCTTTGCGTCAACATTTTACGGGAAGGTCGTGGGTTTGCGGTGGGGATTTGTAGGATATAATTGATGTGAGTTTAATTCGCTTTAATTGTGGCACATTGTGGGTATTGCGTGAAGGTTTGGTATGTTTCTGCATTATCAGAATGGTCATTATAGTAATGCGGGAATATTCTACTTAATTTTGTGTTTGATTCGTCTGCGTAATTGTCATTGTTTGAATTATCGTTTTGTTGCAGTTCAAAAATCAAGTTGGGCGGAAGCGGGATTGTAAAATAAGAATGACAAAACCTGCAACCCCTGATTTTCCTTTTTTTAACGTTAAAAACCGATGTTGATTACACCTTTTAATATTTTAAAAGTTAAAGTGCTTTAAATATAACACCAACATATTTTCAAAGCGTTCTTCTTAAAATGTTGTAATGCATATTTAAAGTTAAAATTAGAGGTATTTGTAATGCATCGGGAACAGTTTTATTTTTTCCGTGTAACCCATTTTCACCATTAGCTTAAGCATTCCATTATTCATAGCACCTTATTTTATACCTGAATAGTTCCATATTTATAAGTTAGAGTGTACGACCTGCACCGCATTTCAGAGTTGCTGAGTTGGACTCCCAAACAATCTTCCTGCTCGGGTGCTGCGTTAGCGACTGTCGCAGGCACCCCCAAAGGCGCCCTGCTGTCCAAATTAGGGACGGGCGGCGTCGCCGATCCGGCGCGGCGGAGAGTTAGTCGCAGAGACAAGTGCGGCGCCGCTTCTGTGGTTGGCAGCTCCGCCCCGCACCCTGCTGGCTCACCTCGCCAGGGCCCGCGGCTTGGCGCAGGACCGCCATCGGGAAGGTACGGCGGAGAAAGGCTGGGCGTGGCGGGGAGGTGCGGTGTGATGAAAAGATGAGGGAAGCGGGGCGGAGCAAAGCGGAGCAGGGCAGAGCGATGTGGTACGAAGTGGACAAAGGTGAGGAGCTGGGCGAGGTGAAAGGAAGCTAGACAGAACAGGCAGGACCGGCATCGGGAAGGTACGGCGGAGAAAGGCTGGGCGTGGCGGGGAGGTGCGGGGATGATGAAAAGATGACGGAAGCGAGGCGGAGCAAAGCGGAGCAGGACAGAGCGGTGTGGGACGGAGTGGACAAAGAAGAGGAGCTGGGCGAGGTGAAAGGAAGCTGGACAGAAGAGGCAGGACCGGCATCGGGAAGGTACGGCGGAGAAAGGTTGGGCGTGGCGGGGAGGTGCCGGGTGATGAAAAGATGAGGGAAGCGGGGCGGAGCACAGCGGAGCAGGGCAGAGCGGTGTGGGACGGAGTGGACAAAGAAGAGGAGCTGGGCGAGGTGAAAGGAAGCTGGACATAACAGAGCGGGATGGAACGGAACGGTGAAAGGACGTGAGAAGTGGAACGGGGTGGGAGGCGGACCTTTCGACCGAGAAGGTATGACGCAGAGGGAAAGGCTGACAGGAGGCAGCGGGAAGACGAGGAATAGCAAATGACGAATTGGGTGGAGTGCCGAAAGCGTAAGGGAAGCGGGGTAGAATACAGCGGAGGGCGCTGAGAGGGAGCGGACTTGGGCGATATGGAATGGAGTTGACCAGGAAGAGGGATTGGGCGGGGTGGAGAGATTCTGGTCAAGGCGGGATGGAACAGAACTGTAAAAGAACGAGAGGAATTGGGCGGGGCGGAGAGGTGGTTCATTTGTATTCTTGGCTGACCGGGATGAGCCGCGTCTGGGTCGATGGATCTGACGTTTCGGCCATCTTGCTGTGGCCTTCTTCAGAGCTAAACAATTTAGCTCTGAAGATGGCCACCGCAAGATGGCCGAAACTTCAGATCCAACTTAGCTCTGAAGGCCACAGCAAGATGACCAAAATGTCAGATCCAGTTTAGCTCTAAAGGCCACAGCATGATGGCCAAAATGTCAGCTCCATCGACTCAGATGCGGCTCATCCCGGACAGCCAAGAATACAATGACTCCGGCCGCGGAAGCCTACGAATTCAGGTAGTTCATTTGGCCGAGAGGGTGTGACGGAGTCGGGACAGGAGGGGCAAGGCGGCGCGGAACGGAGCAGGACGGAAAGAGTGGAAGAAGTGGGAAAGGCGAAGAGGGGCAGAGCGGGGAGGAAGGAAGCTGGACGAAATGGGGTGAGTCGGATCGGAGAAAGGAGAGAGGTGAAGGGACGGGGCGGGGGGGGGGCGGGTGCAGACAATATCCATGCAAATTTCAATTATATCAACTTATTCGCCCGCGGCGGGCGGCCAGGCGGCGAAAGGAGCCTGCCTGCCTTCGCGACGTTGCTGCGCTGGTTGTTCTTCAACCGTCTCTCGCTGCTCACAGTTCCTCATGCACCCGAGATTCTGTCGTCTCCCTTTCTTGTAGTACCGCTCTTTCATTTTCATCATAGCTTTTAATTTCATTTCCATTTATATCCGTTGTTCGTGTGCTTCTCCTCCGTGGTGTGTGTGTGTGTGTGTGTGTGTGCTAGTTTTCCATCGACGTACTTGCTCTGTACTCGCTTTTTGCTTCCCAAATGATTTGTATCTCATTATTGATTTTCCCCTCCCTTCCCTATTTCTACTTTTAATGCATATTTGCATCTTTCCTTTTCCTTCTCGTGTTATCTTAACTCATTTGCTTCTATTTTCGACAACTCTTTCGCTCACTGACTTTTATTTGTTACAAGAAAAGTTTTCTCAAACAACTAGCATTGTCACGATTACAATAAATTTTAAATGGCATAGTTGTAACTGTCTTTAATGTTTTATTAGCCTTACACTCCCAACCTCTTTCGTACCTCCCACATTATTTCACTTTCTCTTTTCTCGCACAAATTCCATATCTTGAAAGTTTCTACTCTCACACATACAATCTCCCTTCCATCTTCACTTTTGGCTCTTCTCACTTCCGCCCAAATCTTTGTGCATTTTCCCACGTCTCTCCACATTTTCGTTAATTTCGAAAGTCACGAGATAATTGGGTCAGCCTTACGAAAGGTATAAACATTTAATGCTGTGGCAAGTATTTATTTCACATTCCCTCTATCTTTCCAATATACAGTCCTTGTGTAGACGTCCAACTCATCGTACTATTAGCAAACTTTTCCCCATGTCACATCAAATAAATCATTAACTGCCCCCATTCGAAGGCTTATTTGTTCATCAGCTTACAATGATGTTTTAAATGCATGCTCTACGCTACGAATCTACTCTCTGATCACATGCATTTTATGAATTTTTTCAAGTGCATTCCTTCTGGATGGACCAGCGAAGGTGGCTCAGGGCATCAACTGACGTCACTGCAGTACCTCTGACTGGGAGGTCCTAAAGTTGAAGTTCCATGGGTTCCAGAATTTTCAACACTAGCTAGACAGCTAGGTCGAGTTCAGCTGCTGTCTGGAGGAAGGCTCTAGCGGTCGCCTGCTCTCATCAGTAGTTTTCCGTGGTTTCTCTGATCAACACTAGGTGAATGCTGGAGCTCTACTCTCGAGCCACGGACCGCGCGCCAACTTTTCTGCCTCCTCCTCGACCTATTCTCACCCCTTATACACACTGACACTCACATGCACTACACTACCACACTTCTCGGAAGATCAATCAGGAGCTTAGCGCTTGTCTCGGCTGGAGCAGTGCCCCGGTAGTGAGGGATACCTAGTGGAGGAAAACCACCACAAGCCGACGTAGGTCGGCGCCGGATCTCGCCATCCAGCGGGGGAAGATCACCGCCACCTCTTGCGATAAAACATGCACTACACTTCCGGGATTAATGACCTACGCCGTTGAACCCGAAATCACAATTAATCAATCAGAAAATGCTATATTTGTGTATTATTGTATACTGCAAATCAACTGATTATATTTTTGAGATAACGTGGAAATATTTCTTCAAAATTTCATATTATTTGCAAATCACCTGTCTCTTGATAAAAATATGGCCAGTTTTTTTTTTCTTTTGTATGTTGTACAAAAAAGTATTGAAATCAATAAAAAATCGAAGTCGTGATTTCATTGATAACATTTTTGAGGGTACACACACATGTCCTCTGGTAGGTGGGCGACAATTGGTGGAAAAATCAACGTAATTTAAGTTAAAAGTGTCAAAAAATTAAAAAAATCTGAGGATTTATCTAACATATGCAGGCGAGGAAAGTGATCGTCACGCTGGTTCCACGGTCCCGACCTCCCCCTCAGTATTCAGAATCACATACTTTACTGAGGTGTAATGTGGAGGAAGATGATAGTTTCAAAATCAAAGGTCCAAAACCATACAATTCTTCACTTTAATCTAAGAGCACAGCGGGCACAGTGGGTCGGTCGGGATGGGAGGAATGGGGTGACATGATTCGTGACCGCATCAGATGTCAATAGACCTTGCTATGCAAGTGATACCCCAATGTATTACTAAAATTTGTGAAACCTTTGAAATAATGACATAGAAGTGTCTGAATTGTTACTTTTTCAAATAATGACAATGTTCAAATTGTTCAGTGTGTGCCTTAAGTGTATCGTGTTGTTTTTAAGGATGATTAGTAAGATTAACTGAAGAGGAAGGATGCGTAAGCTGACATTGAAACACAGTTCGCAATCTTATTCATTGAATAATATTTAACGTAACCCAGTTTTTAATAAGGATGAACGTTTTTCATGTGAATTGAAGTAACTAGTCACAACCTTTCTTATCGAAATTCTCATCTTCTTTGTTTTAAGTACACATTACCTGGAACATCCTGTTTGAATATGCCACTAGCCATGTTCAAATATCAGTGTCAATACATTTGTAATTTTGGTCACAAGAATATTTGGTTATCATGAAATCATTTTAAGCACCTAAAACTTCAACACTAATTTTTGAACACATTGACGAGCAAAGCTTCAATAATATTTTTTACCATCGCACTGGGGTCACTTACAAATAAGCTCAGGCACGCGCCTATCCGGTTTAAATAATAAAATTTATTCAACATTTCGGATCGTATCTTGCAGACTACGCATCGCCAACTCGATTGACCAACTCCGCCGTCTCTGCCAAGGCGTCATCTCTGCGCGGCAGAAAAATTTCAATTTCCTCCCAGCGACTCGCGGGCTTACGGAGGGCGAGGACGTTGAGGACGGCGCTTTACGTCCCCATGAAGAGGATAATAAATCTTGGTATATTTAAAACACTCATCGATTCTGCAGCGCGCGTCCCATGTGCCCTTCGCGAGTAGCGCGGAGCGACGCGGAGGCGGCGGCGGCGGTGGCGGCGGCTTCGCAGCAACGCGACGCCGGTTTTACAGATGGCGCTATCTCCAACAAACGCCGTAACGTAGCTGTAACGCCGCAGTAACGCGCGCGCCGCCGCCCTCCGGCGTGCTGCTATACGACGCTCTCCGCGCTGCCGCGGGGGAATAAATTCAAGATGGCGCCGTGCGCTCTAAACTCGCAACCTCTCCTCGCGTCCCCCTCTCACGCTTTCTCCCTCTCTCTCTCTCCCTCCCTCCTTTCGCAATTTTATTTGCGCCCTCGCTCTGATAGGCTGAAAGTGCAGTTACAATAGAAAGGTTAACTGTCGTTTACGTGAGCAGTTGCTCTCGAGTTGTAACGTTCCTGTCGAGTTACAGCGCGATAAAAGTCGAAATGTTTGTCCCTTCGACGCGATCGATGGTGGCAACGCTGCAGGAATGTCGCGTATGTCGCGTATGTTTTTCGTTCTTTTGATGTTGCAGGCGCAATGGTCCTGGTGTCGTTGTTGTGGGACTAGGAGAGTAGTAAGAGAGTCTAATATGAAAAGTAAAGGACTTCAGTCGTCATGATTTAAGTGAAAATGTTAGTTTTCTTTTGTAGCACTTATATACTCGCCTTGTGTATGAATAACCACAGAAATATCAATATACTTCTGTGCGCCACACCATTATAATAATTTTGTCTGAAACCCGTAATTTATTTTGTTAGGCAATAAGTAATTGAAGAAGAAAACATATATAAAATATATTTTGGAGAAATTCCATCAAGAATGAAGAATAGGAATGCTGAGAAATCAGTAAAACATGACCATTAGAAATAGTGAACTATTCGATTATCGTATATATTAAAACATTTTAGAATATCTTAAAGAAAAAAGTAATTCCGCTTTAGAAATACAGCAGTAACAAAAACAAAACAAATATAAAATCAATTGAAGAATACAGTTTTACATTAACGAATTTTACATTAATGAATATTAAAATTCAACATTAAAGAAAAACCCCTTACTTTTAAAATCACCTTGACTGGTAAGTAAAATGTAGATACCGATTTCATATGCAAACTCCTTCAACCAATACTTGAAAAAAAGAAGGACTGAGCTTAATGTCTAATTATTCACAGCAATTTTTACTTTCTCGCCCTTATGAATGTAGGAAGAAAAAGTGTTGTAATCGTGCGCCGGAAAACAGCGAATTTCCTTCAGAAAAACTCTTTATTGTCGAGCCCTGGTAACAAAAATGGGGACAAATCCTGTTCTATAGTAAATTATTTCCTCTAATACGTAGTGTAGACAGAATCCATGTTTTGTGGAACCTTGATACTGAAAAATCGAATGAAGGCAGAAATCGTCTGTCCGTCCGTCCGTCCGTCCGTCCGTCCGTCCGTCCGTCCGTCCGTCCGTCCGTCCGTCCGTCCGTCCGTCCGTCCGTCCGTCGGTCCGTCCGTCCGTCCGTCCGTCTGTCCGTCAGTCTACCTTTCTGTGATCAACGCTAGTGACTTAACCGTTCAGTTGATTTTCTTCAAAATTGATATTCCCCGATCGATCTAAACGAACTCAAGCTTTGGAAGTTTCAAATTGATATTTTGATATTTGAAGGTATTGAATATGATGCCACAAAAACATTTTCAAAATTTTCTCCAAAATGGCCCAATTTTTATAAATTAAACTTTCATCTGGGATAGCATAAATAACGCTTAAGAGAATTGTGCATTCCTTTTTTCTTTACATCTTTTCCATGTATTAAACAAAGGACGCTTAAAGAATGGTGTATGTTACATTTTCGTGGATATCTCTGAAATTTCGAAAATGCGAATGGGAAATATTGTGTTGAGATAATTATAGGTTTAAGCGTCGGCCCGAGTTCGGAATCAGCGTTTCCGTAGCGAAAAGGTAAGGCTCAGGGCGAGTTTATTCGGAGGATGTGAGTTCGAGTCTCGGTAAGGAGCATGATTAGAACATTCATCAATGAAAAAGAAAGTAAATACTTACTCCATTTCTAGTACTGCACAGGGTGCTTTGCAATCAGAAATTGTCATTGAAATACAGTATCCTCATCTGTATGTAAAGAACTGAATTATTGCGCACCACTGCCGTTATACTCTCTCTTCGCATTTACTTCTGCATTATTTCCACCATCTTTACAATCAACTACTACCGTCATAACTGTCATAAACTACCTATCAAACTTTCATGGTCTTTCATCAAGTAAATACATTTTCAACGGAACTTTCGATACATCACCACTGCAATTATCATTCGCTTCTCCCTCATTATCACTTCTACAACAACCATAAACTCCAATAGCCACTGCTATCACCAACATGATTTCCATTACAATCACAGCTGTCGCCGTCACGTTCACAGGATTAATCACGGTGTCCACAATGATAACTGGATTTTTCTATCTTCAAACATCTTTCCTTTTTTCTTCGTGTTGTCCCACATACCCGCGTCGCTCAATGTTACGTCATATTCATGTTTGCGGTTACTGTCTAATGGACGACAATAGGTACAAAGGCGAGGCAAGACACTTTGTATGTACACGCGAAGTGTAAACGCTGTTTCCTCATTTGCCTGGCACATCGTAAAATGTTCTCTAAATGATGTCGCGTCACATGTGACGAGGTAATCTTGACATTGGGTCTTGAAAGACTTGCTAAGGAAGACCGCCAACATTCAGCATCCCCGCTTCCAGAAAGCAAACTTTTCATATATAAATCGGTGTTATCTTTTGATACTTATAAGTTATGTAGACTGCCGCTAAATTAGTTTGTCTTATTTTCAAATCAATAATAAGGACAATGTTAACTTACGCAAGCCCATTTAAAAAGCTGTCTCCAAAAATTATGAAAATTATTTTAAAGAAAAGAAACATTAAAAATCATTACCAATTATCCAGAATCCAAGGGCCAGGCAGAATGCTAGACAAAGCAATAGCAATGGTGTTAAATTAATGTAATTAAATAATTATACGAAATGAAAATGCATATTTTTTCTATGAATAGCAAGTCTTGCCTTTCGCGGTTAACATATTTAAGATTTCCACTCTCCAATTCGCTCAACTCAACTTCCTCTTCAATAATACTTACAAAAGCTTTAGTTGCAAATTTGACTTCCGTTTCGTGTCTAGAACAACTTATTGACAAATATTTCTTCAGCAAATAAGATTATGTGGAATTTCCTTCGCCACGTGCTGTGTTATCTGTGTGTAACCTATAAGGAAGCTACTTGCGTGGATTTATTTACATTTATTGATTGATGGTATTTCCACGTGCCTCAAACCGGGAGAGATGGTTCAGTCCATCAACTGATATCACTGCATAGCTACTGCTCAGGGGGACCTAGGTTCGAGTCCCGACTACGGAAGGATTTTCGACACCAACTTGTCAGCTAGGTCTAATTCAGTCGCTGTCTGGAGGAGAATTCTAGCGGCTGGCCGCTCTGATCGGTAGTTTTCCGAGGTTTCTCTGATCAACACCTAGCGTATGCTGGAGCAGTACCCTAACAAACGGGTCACGGACCGCACGCTTTCCTTCCTCTTCTTTGTCCTATCCTCACCCCTCACACACACACACACACACACACACACACACACACACACACGTATAATAACATGCACTACATTACCCCATATCCCGGGAGACCGACCGTAGGCTTAGAGCTTGTCCTGTGTAAGGTGGTGCTTCGCTGGTGGGAAATACCTGATTGGGGAAACCCCACTAGTCGATTGTAGGTCGGCGCCATATCTTGCCACTGGGTAAACTGCACATGCGAAATAGGTACAGATTAGGAGATCGTTAAGTGAGTAGTGAATCTTACTTTAGCATAGAGGACAGGATGTGGGGAAGATCACCGCCATCTCCCGATGAAAAAGCATGTGCTACACTTACGAGACTAATAACCTCATTAGTTGACGAGCCCGGAATTATTATCAATTAATCAATCAATCAATCAATAATATCACCCAGCTACCTCTTTCGGGCGAGGTACCAGAAAAGTATGGAATACCACTATACTGGGTAAAGTCAATCAGACTTCTTGTTGTCCGAAGGATCACGTTATTGCTCCACATTTCGTAATTCGCACACGGACTTTGTGATCTTAAGTGTAGACACTCTCTTAGTTCAGATGATCAACCAAAAAGAATGTCGTAGGTCTGTCGGTCTGACAATAGCACATTCATGCTCTAGAGATCTCCAAATACTGCACAGTAGAATTACTTTTGTGATATTGCACTTCCGAATCGGCACGCGCATTGTACAAATCATTGTAATATAATCCAAAAATAATTGTGCCACTACCCGTTCAGAAGCTGGGACGGAAGTAGATAGTTAAAGTAAAACAATTTTTAATTCTGTCAATATATAGCAAACCAAAAGCAAATTAAAGTTTGTTCTAAACAAATTAAGAAAATTGGCCTGTCTTTGGTTCAACGGTACAGGGTTCATCAGTTCACTCGTCACAGTTCCCCAAAAAATCAGAAGCCCGTGGTCACCTGGTACGCCAAGAAAGTCATGTTATCTACAAATTTAGTGTATTGTAGTACATCAGGACCTAAAAATGCACAATTCTAAATTCTTTAACTATACTTCAGTTGAAAATCGTTGGTATCAATTCGAAAGAAATTTGCCTTCGCCGGTGCGTGCCAGATCAGTTCGTGCGATAAATTTCGGTTGCGGAAGAGGCTATGACCGTGTTGTTAAGGTCGATGCCACGAGCGGGAGTCTGTGGTACGAGTGCCATAAGAAATCGCTCCTCCAAGCAGTTCGTCACCCCGCCACCAGAGACAACGCGATTCTTATTGTAAAACAGCGGGGATAGTAATAGTTCCCTTTCCCGACGCTAGTTGCGTAGAGAAGCTCGTGGCATGCTACGGTGCCACGGAGGGTGCCACTGCCACCAGTAGAAGACCTTGACACCACTGGGCTATGACTTTGCCGCGGAGAGGTCCTTGCCTGTCGGTGAGTGTTAACGTTACGAAATGCCATCCGCATGTCAAGTACATGACGCCATGTGGGTGGTCGTGTGCGGCAAACAGGGCGTCGAAATGTCAAAGACGCCCATACGTTGACGACACGGGAGCCGCATACACACGGCGGCATATCTCGCGTCGGAAAAACAAACTAGGTGTACTCTGCGCGACAGGGGAGGGGCGGCGGGCGAGCAGTCTTCTGGGAAGAGACTGTGCAGAGCGGACTGCGCTCCTGCGGCAAGAACGTTTAATCCTTCTTTAATGGCTGCTGCTCCTTGCGTCTCCCAGCAGGCGTGCCCAGCGCCAGGCCGGGTGTCTTAGTGCAGGCTTTGCGTACCTTTATAGAACCGCTAACTACCGTCATGTCCGTGCAGCCTCCGCTAGCCCTCTTTTCTTCCTCGCCTTGCATAACGTTCGCTTGATGTAAGGCCTCTCATTTTCCCGATCCATGCATGGACACTCACATCACGTCGCTGAAAAACGTCGTAAATTATATTCCTCGTAAATTCGCCTTTATGTTGTTTCCCTATTACATGTGCCGCGAAACTGCATTTGCGAAATAGGTACAGATTACGGGGATCGTTAAGTGAGTAGTGAATCTTACTTTTAGCATAGAGGACAGGATGTGGCGAGGTTATGTCGTGCAAGACAATGGTGTAGATTTTTGATGAGGAAATAATCACTTTTGCTACATTTTTATAACTCAGTAAGTATAAGTGCTTATGTTCGTAAAACAAGGATTGTCGTCAATTCAAAGTGATAGCTAAATGATAGCTATATTTTAATTATTATTTTTGTCGCTGGCAACAACGAATGCGTCTATTTGTTCGATAAAATATAAAAGCACGATTCCGCTTTGTTGATCACATTTAATACTACGAGCTACATCAAGTACCTCAGAATGAAATCACTAAAACCGAAAAATCGAGAGTCCAATAGAACTCGGGATGTGACTTGTCACACTGAGGGCGGCCCTTTCGCAAGGCGGTACCCTTCATAATTAAGTATGTTCACAAGTGATTCCTCTTTCAATTTCTTATCCTTAGAAAATAAGGCTAATTTCGCAATTTCACAATATCTGGATTCCAGATATTCTTTATTTCGCAGCCCTGATATTACGTAGGCCGTTTTTATCCTCTAATAAAGCCGTTAAAACTGCTGAGCAAGTGGTTTTGAGGCTGTGCAAAGGTCGATTGCGTATCTCTTAAACTATTACCTCTGCTTCTACCGACGCCGTGTCGTCAATTTGGGCTGAGCTACGTGGTCGTGGATTGCCAGCATGATTGACTCTCCCGCCGTTTGTGCTCATAGTGTTGTTCGCTTTCTTTAAGATGAGAATTATACAGCCGAAATTAATCATGGAATGGGCCAAGGATGCAGTGTAATTTTTAAACAAAAAGATAAGAATAAATAATAAATAAATTCATATTTTTTATTTCTTATTTTTTTATAGTACCTCGGAGACTGGAAAAAGAGCCATCGTTTATTGCGAACAATTTACCCAATAAGAACGACTTAGTTCATACTTGTTTCTAGTAAGTTGAGAGATTAATTGAATCTACTAGTATTTTTGGTAAATAAAATTCCTCTTCAATACCATAGAGCGGTATAGGATTAGTTTTCTTAAAAAAATGGGCAAAAGTTAGTCATTTGGGAGATCGTGGGTTTTTTTAAGCTTTTGTTTATTGGATAATTGGTCAGCAATATTCGCAATATTATTTCTCTCGCAACTCACATTATTTTATTAATATGTATTTATCTGATTGGTATCTGTAACTGATATGGTGGTTGAATGTAATTCAATGAAATAATTGCGAGCCTTGCTACTCAACTTCCAGGTCGTGTCTCTCGCACGTCAGCCATGTAAATTTCTACATTTCCTCTCTCGGGTGCACTACATGGTTCAGGTGTTTCTCTTTTGTCCCTCATCCCCACACATATCACCCCCACTCCGCGCTCGCTCCCACCCTTTGAACGGGCAAACACAGGACACGCGACCGCCGAATTCTGGCTTCCGACTCTCCCCCTCCCCTTCCTATTCTCACCAATGTTTGGTTAGACCATGTAAAGTCCCACTCCAATGTACCAATCTATTATTCTACACGCCATTTTTCAAGGGCGTGTGTTTATTTGTATGACGTAAACGCTCGTATTTACTGTGCAAATAAAAGAGAAGTGTGGATACACAGGACTGACCGCGAAGTGCGGATTTATACGGCGCGAGAATCGGTTATAAAACACGAAAACTCGCTCGCTATTCAAAACACGGAGCGGGCGGCGCCGGCCGCCAGATTTTTCAGGGCAGCGCTGAAGAGGCAAGCGGCCCGCAGCTCTCGGCGAAGGAAGAGAACGGGCTGCATTGGAACTCGCGCAAGTACCATGCATTTGTTCACTACTTAGCGGCGATAATGTAAATACGAAAGAGCAACGTCACACAGCGACGGATCTAAATCAATCTCGACAGAACACTCTGTACTGTGGCCTTTCAAAACGATCAGGTGCACATTTATGTTGTGCTGGTTGCAATAATAGCAGCTATCTCTTCAAACAAACGTAACGATGATGATTAAATGATGATTAAATTTGAAACAATGATCTGACGGTTCATAAAATCAGATAGAATGCAAATCACGAATGTGAACTACATCTTTCTTATTAGCCTGTGTCAAAACGAAAATGAAAGACGCATAGCATACAAATAGAAATGGAATTAAATATTTACCTTCTTTGTTTTAAGCTCTAGTTATTTTCGAATCCAATATACACATATTTGATGAAAATTGTAAATATGTCTATTTTAGTGGCTGGCTTTTTAATGTTAAGGAGAAATACCAATTATTTGTTTTTTAGTTGGTGATAACGATATGCACAAGAATGAGTGATACTCAAAGGTCGATCCCTGGAAGAAATTAAACTAATCCAAAGAGATTTCTCTATTTATATATAATTTTCATTTAAAATAAACATTTGTCGATTTTATTAAAAATCATTTGCTTTCTATGGGACATATTCTAATAATTTTGTAGAGCTTATATCACTTGAATCACGTTTGTAAATGACTAAACCTATGTTAAAATTTTCCTATTAGGCCAGCATTACTAATATCTCATTGAAGACTAGACTCTCATAATGTTTATTACGTATTTAACATTTGAGTAATTGCTATACACTGTCTAGCTTTACGAAGAATATTGAACATGTACAAGACGTCTAAAAAAGATTGATTATAAAAAAGTAATTGTTTAAATGTGCATTATGCTCATGGAGTAAATTCATATGAAAAATATGATTTATATTCCCAATAGACAACACAATATAAAATTTTACCTCAGCTTAGATGATCACCTTAACATTTAATACGTGGCCATTGTAGATATTCCCATTCGAAATAATCTTATAAGTGCCGCGGGCAATAGTTACTGTTATTAAGCAACAATAAGTGCTTACTGTTAAAACGATGTGGTATTGGAACAAAACACATTAATATCTCCTTTCTCCGTCATTCCTTGACAGATCGTCTCCAACATTCCTCAATCTCATTAACCCGAAACAACGTTATCTCTAGTATGAACGTATCTTTGCCTCGGCCACTCTCTCTAACATCCCTCATCGCACTCTCCGCGCGTTCATCCCACGCAATCTCCCACTCTCAACACATGGTCACACCGCGCTTGCCTCAAACTCAACCCACACTCTCCCCCACAATACCTGACAAACTCTCCCCCACATTCTCTCCCATACACTCACTTCGCGTATTCCTCCACTATCCCCCAACAAATAATCTCAAAGATTCCTCACGCCCAATCAACTCAAAACTAGTTGTCTTCAGCACCCCGTAACTCCTTTCACTTCGACGACTCTCTTTCCCCAACATTCCACAACCTCCCGCATCACCCCGCACACACTCTGTACCCCTACCTCGTCGACCCCGCGCTCACTCCGCTTTCATCCCACGCTCGCGTCGCGCTCACCCCATACTCACTTCACGCTTGCTCCTTGCTCACGCATTCTCATCCCACGCTCACCTCATTTTCACCCTACACTGACCCCTCGCTCACTCCGTACCCACCCTACGTCGACCCTGCACTCGTTCCGCGCTCATCACACTCTCACCTCACGCTCACCCCATACCCACCGCACATTCAACCCACGCTCACCTATTACTCACCCCGTATCCACCCGATGCCCACCATAAACTCACTCCACATTAACATCTCGCTCACCCAATACTCACCCTTCAGTCATCCCTTACCCATCCCACACTGACCCTATAGTCACCCAACACTCACCCGTCACTCCTTTACGCATCTCACACATCCATCATTCACACCTCGCTCACCCACTACTCACCCCTCGCTCACCCAATACTCACCCTCGCCCACCCCGTACCAACCCCACAGTCACCCTATACTCAGCCCACATTCAGCCCGTACTCACCCCATGGTAACCCTACACGAACCCCATACTCACCCCCATGTTCACCCTGTACTCACTTCGTACTCACTAGCTACTCATCCCGTACTCTCGCGCGTTCACCGCCAGCGCAGCCAGCCCTGACGCCCCCGCCGCCGCCGCCACCGCGCGGACAGAGCCGCTTCCCGATGTCCCCCATTAACCGAGCTGCATAAATAAAACAGGGCAGCATCCGGGGCTGGCGGCGCTGCGGCGGCGGCGGCGGCGGCGGCGGCGGCAGCGACGCCAGTGCCCCAATCGGGGGAAATGAAATAACGATTGTAATGTATTGCTCTCGACAACGCAGCAGCAATTTGGCAAAGTGGACATTGCATTCATCTACTAATATTTTTACACTGTCCATGTTTTATCAAATGAAGTTCTCTGTTCCATTTTGCCCGAGCGAAATTTCGGCCTGGTTCCGGTGCCATTGTGTTGTCGGTCGGTTCGATTTATGTCTGTATTGTTGCGTTTCTGAAAATACTTCGACATGTATCTTCAGGAACTACTCTGTATGTTGAATAAGTAACAAACTGAGGCTGCAATCCAATATTACATACAGTTTTACTTTTATTTCATGTTCGTCTCTCATGTAGACTTATTTTGTTCATGTTGATCTCTTTGTTATCAGAGACAGCGGACTTGTTAACGCATATTTACTGAACTTTTCCCAAATATTGAGAAATAATTTGAAACTGGTGCGAAGACAACCGTACATAATTTTTATCTCTTTGAAAATTTGGGAAGTTCATATCCTGAGTTTTGATCATCTAATAATTTCCTTCACCTATTTATCACGTTTTATTTAATTTTACCGACACCACTGCAAGAATAATTGCATTATATTGTAGTGTTTATTGCAAACATGGGACGTGGATAAACAGAACAAATACGCACTTTCAAGATGTGTAATAAACTTTTGCTACACATAGATAAATATTACATTGTTTATCGTATGTATTATATGAACTTCCTGACATTTGATGTTGAATGAATTGATATATTTTTTTTAAATTGTGCTCATTCATACTTAAAACGAAGTCTATTATGCTAGTTTTGTGAACAAATGTGAAGTCCTACCGGCCTCACTGTAAAGAATACAAATCATATACGCATCGTAGTATTGAAACTCTGTGCTTGCTGAAGATGCAAAATCAATCTTGCGAACCGACGAAGTATTTCCAATTTCACTCGATCGATCAAGAAAATTATAAGATGCTCCCTTGCTTTGGTTCTGGACAATAAATGCATCTTTCTACCCACCAAATGTAAAATACGATTGGTCTTTTTTTAAGGTAAAATAAATGAATGCCTAAATAAAATATAATTGCTGAGACTAAACGTACGTCGTATACATAAAGAAGAAAAACGTTTGCAGAATGAAAAATATGTGTTTAAATAGAACAAAAGTAATGAGAGACTAATTACTAACAAAACAACTTATTACTTCAATTAAACGTAGACTCATTACACGCAACCATGAACAAGAAGTATTGAATTGTTTCTCGGTCAAATTTCGACTACATCGACGTCTCCTTCGATGCTTCTCTCTCCGACGTATATTGAAAAACACGGCGCGAGGTCCCCTCATAATTCAGGCGCCGTGATGAAAGCACTGTGGCGACCAGAAGTAAACTTGCGTCTGCTCTCCGCGCCTCCGGAATTTTGGGCGGGTGCGCGGGGCAACTCGCCGCGCGGCGCGGGGCCTTTTGTGCGGCGCAAGTTGTCCCCGGCTGGGCTCGGCGCAGAGCGGAGAGGCGCGGTGCGGCACGGCGCGGCGCCGCGTCACCTAGTTTCCGCCCGTTAGTCGTAGCCCGGCGCAAGAAACCCCATCCGCCGCCGGCGCCCCGCCCCCACGCCCCGCACCCACGCCCCGCCCCCACGCCCCGCCCCCCACGCCCCGCCCCCACGCCCCCGCCCCCACGCCCCGTCCCCACGCCCCGCCCCCACGCCCCGCCCCCACGCCCCGCCCCCACGCCCCGCCCCCACGCCCCGCCCCCACGCCCCGCTCCCACGCCCCGCCCCCACGCCCCGCCCACACGCCCCGCCCACACGCCCCGCCCCCACGCCCCGCCCCCACGCCCCGCCCCCACGCCCCGCCCCCACGCCCCGCCCCCACGCCCCGCCCCCACGCCCCGCCCCCACGCCCCGCCCCGTCCGGCCAACCCCCGCCCCGCTCCAGCGCATCCCACTCCGCCCTGCTCCAGCCCGACCCACCCCCGCCACACTCCGACCCATACCGCCCCACCTAGCCACAACTCTCCCCACCCTGCCACGGTCCGACCCGCTCTGTCACGTCCGTCCGTCCACCCCAGTCCC
The DNA here is from genome assembly GCA_031308135.1 of Acheta domesticus. NCBI lineage: Eukaryota > Metazoa > Arthropoda > Insecta > Orthoptera > Gryllidae > Acheta > Acheta domesticus. The sequence goes on from JAHLJT010009355.1 coordinate 133,349,885, forward strand.
TCCCCGTTCCGGGCCACTCCGCTCCGCCCGCTTCGCTCGCCCCACCAGCTCCGCCAGCCCCGGTTCCGTTCCGCCGGTTCTGACCCACCCTCCCCGCAACGCCCCACATAACCAACCAACCAACCCACACGCCCGCCCCGCCTCTCCCCACCTCGCCCCACCCTATCCTGCCCCACCCTAGCCTGCCCCACCCTAGCCTGCCCCACCCTAGCCTGCCCCACCCTAGCCTGCCCCACCCTAGCCTGCCCCACCCTAGCCTGCCCCACCCTAGCCTGCCCCACCCTATCCTGCCCCACCCTAGCTTGCCCCACCCTAGCCTGCCCCACCCTAGCCTGCCCCACCCTATCCTGCCCCACCCTAGCCTGCCCCCACCCTAGCCTGCCCCACCCTAGCCTGCCCCACCCTAGCCTGCCCCACCCTAGCCTGCCCCACCCTACCCTGCCCGTGCATCCCCTGCCGCGCCTTGCCTGTCTCGCTCCGACCCGCCCCATCTGCCCCGCCCACCCCAGCTCCGCCCCCCCCTGCCCTGCCCCGCCCCGCCCCGTCCCGCCCCCGCCCCCCGCCCGGCCCCGCCCCGCCCCGCCCTGCCCCCTGCCCTGCCCTGCCCCGCCCCGCCCCGCCGCCTGCCCGGCCCGCCCCGCCCCCTGCCCCGCCCCGCCCCGCCCTTCCCCGCCACGCCCCCCCGCTCCGCTCGGGCCCCGCCGCCCGCTCATCCGTCCGTCTGTCCGTTCGCAGCGCGAGCGGCGCACGGCAACTATGCGCGGAACGCCGTCGCTCGCCCACGCGCCTCCGCCTCCGCCGCCGCTCCCGTCGCCCGCGCCCACTCTCGGGCAGAGCCGCTGCTGCTGCGACTCAACTGTCTCCGTGCCGCTCGGGCTCCGCCTTCGCCTGTGGCCAACTCCTCCTGGAACACAATTCCGTTCCACCTCGTTCTCCAACATGGTTGCAACACCTGGCTATCTTGTGCTTCACCTTCCGACATGGCTTGACCCCGCCTCGGTTTCTTCTCTTCTTCTAACATAGTTCCATATCACGTTCGCTCCATATAAGCGTCCAACTATTAATACTACTCCGTCCCGGCTGTTGCGTACCGTCGTTCAACCCCATATCGTCTCTGTAGCATTTCATCCTTCAAATTCCTCTATCACTCGCCTATGTTCCGTCACAACCTGCAGCATAGATACATCTCGCCTCTATTTCCTCTCATCGTCCAACATGAGTCCAACACCCGCCGTTGTTCCACCTCGTTCTCTAACATAGTTTCATCTTGCCTCTGTTACACCTCATCCTCCTTCATGCTTCCGACAAGCGTCTGGTGCTTCTGTTTCACCTCGTCCTCCTATATATTCTATCCCGACTATTCCGTCCCGTCCTTAAACATGGGTTCCACTCCATCTGTTCCATCACATCTTACAAGATGGCTTCCACGCCCGTCTCTATTCATTTCGTACTCTAACATGGCTCCAAAAGCCGCCGCCTCTCCACTGCCCGTCTCTGCCCAATACATCCTCTAGCATCCTTCCGTCCTGCCTATTCTCCACCTCATCCAATACCCTACCTCCACCTCATTCGCCTGTCGTGCCTCCGTCCCGTCTGGATTCGAACTGCGTCCCAAATCCGTCCCATCATCGGACCACATTCGCTCTTCCTCCAATTAGTTTCACCGGGAGAGATGGCTCAGTGCATCAACCTGATGCCACTGCAGTTCCTCTGACCGGGAGGTCCTAGGTGGGAGGTCCTAGGTTCGAGTCCCGACGGCAGCAGGATTTTCGACACTACCTTGTCAGCTAGGTCAATTCCATCGCTGTCTGGAGGAGAATTCTAGCGGCCGGCTGCTCTGATCGGTAGTTTTCCGTGGTTTCTCCGAATCAACACCAGGCGAATGCCGGAGCAGTACCCTAACAAACGGGCCACGGACAGCGCACGATTTTTCCTTCTCTTTCTTGTCCTATACTCTCCTCTTACACCACACTAACATGCACTACACTACCACACATGCCGAGAGACCGGTCGGGAGCTTAGAGCTTGTCCCGGCTGGGGCGGTGCACCGCTGGTGGGAGATATCTGGTTGAGGGGAAAACCCCGCTAGTCGACGGTAGGTCGGCGCCAGATCTCGCCATCCAGCGGGGAAAAGATCATCGCCACCTCCCGAGAAAAACACACTACACTTACGGGACTAATGAACTAAGTAGTTGACGTGCCCGGAAACACGAATCAATCAATCCAATTTGTTTCATCTCCTACCCTCATCCAACCTCATCCAACCTCATCCTCTCCATTTCGCCTACAAAGGTTTCCGCGTCGCCTACTCTCGTATTGTGCCCAATATTCCGTTTTATCAACATATTTATTTCCTCAAAACTTCTACGCAAACGCGATCAAGATTTAATCGTTTACTCCTCTTCATCATCTTTTGCTCAGAAATCATTATAATTCTCAATTACTCTTTCTTGTACGTTTTCTTTATTTCATGTGCGACTCAATCCACCATCCATTAATTAGCCACGAATATGATGTCTGATATTATTATATCTCTTTATTATATCTATTATTAATGTCTCTATCCCACCAATCTTATATTGCCTATGCTGCATCAATCTTACATTATCATTCTCTCTATCAGATCTATAAATTTCAATATTATTACTGCCGTCAGTTATCGAAATTTCTATCCACCTTGTCATTACCACAAACACAAACGCTGCTCCTTGCATACCTTGCTTCACAATATTTTCGTCTGCTCACCTTCATGTAATCCTATTCCATAACGCTCATCTTTACTGTGACGTGTTGTCTTTGTCATTTCAGTATTTCAGACGTTGAAATCATCTTTGCCATTTTCAGTCACATGCTTATGTTAAACATAATCTCTTTACGCTTTTAAGTCTCTCATGTACGTGTGTAAAAGTAAAGCATTTCATTTCTTCCGTAGACACAAATCCAAACACTTCCAAATATATGGTCCCTCTAAATCTGTCATTTCCCTTTCTAATTGCACATTCTCTAACATATCTAATATATTTCAACAATTTGCATAGCGCTTCTATTGGGTGGACCCTTCATATGCCATAACTTATCCGCAGAAAGCATTTCGTTTCAAGTGTCCTGTTCTCTTTCAATTAATTTCCCATAGTGTGTGGCTACAAAATTTTAGAAGAATATGGACTCAGCCTTCCCCGCATCGCCATGCAAAAATCCATTACCATCTGAATCGTTCCATATCGCCGTTTCTGTCCCCTCGTCTTCCTTTCCGGCGTTTCCTCCGTCATTCTCGGCTGCTCCCATCGCCCCTGTCCCCGCGTCGCGCGCGCCGCGTCGCGTCGCCGCAGCCCGGGGCGACGTCGCCCGCCCGGCCACGCCCGCCTCCGCCTAATGCCGCCATCGCTCGTCTGTCGCGGCGCGGATCTCTCGCCCGCCAGACAGATGCGCCGCCGGGCAGTAATTAGGCGTGCGGCCCCCGACCGTTGACGAACGCCTCACGCTCGCTACCGCGCCCGCCCCCGCGCCCGCCCCCGCGCCCGCCCCGCCCGCGCCCGCCCCCGCGCCCGCCCCCGCGCCCCGCGCCCGCGCCCGCCCCCGCGCCCGCCCCCGCGCCCGCCCCCGCGCCCGCCCCCGCGCCCGCCCCCGCGCCCGCCCCCGCGCCCGCCCCCGCGCCCCGCCCCCGCGCCCGCCCCCGCGCCCGCCCCCGCGCCCGCCCCCCCGCGCCCGCCCCCGCGCCCGCCCCCGCGCCCGCCCCCGCGCCCGCCCCCGCGCCCGCCCCCCGCGCCCGCCCCGCGCCCGCCCCCGCGCCCGCCCCCGCGCCCGCCGCCCGCCCCCCGCGCCCGCCCGCCCCCGCGCCCGCCCCGCGCCGCCCCCGCCCCCGCGCCCGCCCCGCGCCCGCCCCCCGCGCCCCGCCCCGCGCCCGCCCCCCGGCCCGCCCCCGCGCCCGCCCCCGCCCCCGCGCCCCGCCCCCCCCCCTAGCGCCCGCCCCGCGCCCGCCCCCGCCCCCCCGCCCCCGCGCCCGCCCCCGCGCCCGCCCCCGCGCCCGCCCCCGCGCCGCGCCCCCGCGCCCGCCCCCCGCGCCCGCCCCCGCGCCCGCCCCCGCGCCGCCCCCGCCCCCGCGCCCGCCCCCGCGCCCGCCCCCGCGCCCGCCCCCGCGCCCGCCCCCGCGCCCGCCCCCGCGCCCGCCCCCGCGCCCGCCCCCGCGCCCGCCCCCGCGCCCGCCCCCGCGCCCGCCCCCGCGCCCGCCCCCGCGCCCGCCCCCCGCGCCCGCCCCCGCGCCCGCCCCCGCGCCCGCCCCCGCGCCCGCCCCCGCGCCCGCCCCCGCGCCCGCCCCCGCGCCCGCCCCCGCGCCCCCGCCTTCGTCCCAGTCCCGTCTCCGTCCCCGTACCCGCATCCGTACCCGTACCCGCCCCTCCCCTACTCTCCCCATATACTCCCTCTCCCCTCCCCATCCCCCTCCCTCCCCCCTTGCCTCCCCACCCCTCCCCTCCTCCTCAGCTCCCCTTACCTCCCCTCCCTCTCCCTCCCCTCCCCAACCCTCTTCCCCTTCCCATTTGCCCTTCCCCCTCCCCTCCCCTCCCCCCTCCGCAACCACCGCCCCTGTTCACGTGTACCCGCCCCGCCCCCGCGCCCGCGTCCTCGCCCCCGCGTCCTCACCCCCGCGTCCTCGCCACCGCGTCCTCGCCCCCGTTCCCGCGTACCCTCGTTCTCGCCCGCGCTTGTAGCGGTGTCGAAGCTCCCGCCATCTGCCTAACTCCACCCAGCCACCATCGTATAATTTTAGTTTCTGCTTTTTCTTCCTCCGCTCTGCCCCTTTCTCGCTCTCCTGCGCTCGTCCTCGTCCCTCTCTTTTCTATCCACCCTCTTCTCTCTACTCCCATTATCCTTCCCTCTTTCCCCTCCCCTCCACCCTCTCCATGTTGGCTCCCTCCCGACCCCGCGCCCGCTCGCCGCTTATAGCGCTGTCAAAGCCTCCACATCTGCTTAACTCCACCCAGTCCCCCTTGCATCCTTTTATTTTTTGCCTATTCCTCCTTTTCGCTCCACCCTTTTCTCGCTCACACTCACTCTCACGCTCCTTCTTCTTCCTCTCTTTTCTGTATTCGGTCTTCCACTACCAGCATTTATCTCTTTTCTGGCCTCCCTCTTCTCTCCATTCTCGGTATCCTTCCCTCATTCCTCTCTCCTACTCCGCCTCCATCTCGGCCTTTCCCCCACTCGCCACCTTTTATTCTTCTCCCACTCCTTCCTCCTAACATCTCCTCCCACTCCTCTCTCTCTCCCCACCCTCATCCTCCCTCACACTCCCTCTTCTCCCTCTCCTCATCTCCACCTTGTAACATCTCAATCTACTGAATGTTACTTATTAAATGTTCAGGTGCACGCCCACTGCTTCAGCTACACTTGAGAAATTATGACTTATTTTTAACAAAATAAGTTATTTATTACAACTGACTTCTCGAAAATTCCATATATAAACTCAAATTTGCTGAGATGTTCCAGTGCTAACGCACACTTTGACGTATAATATCTAAGCCATTAATCATGAATCTGAGAAAGTTTTCGATTCAGTCAACTCAACCACTCAGTACATTCTGGAGTAAATTTTAATTTACAATAATTAATTCACTTTTCATGGATTTTTCGATCCAGCCTCCACGGTCTCTCAAAGCGTTCTCGTTGTTTTTAGGGTCATTTCCTAAATGCGCCACGTTGCTAGGCAGGGAACAGATGACTTCGTTTACACTTTCCCTTTCCTCCTCTTTCTCAGCCTCCCTTTTCTCCTCTCTCTTCTCCGTCACCATCGTCATCTCCAATTAATTCTACCTCCTTCATTCCTCCTCAAACCGCTATTTCATCGCCGCCTTCCTTTCCTACAATACCATCCTCATTTTCTCCTTCCAATTGGTCCTGAGGCGATTCTGAATTGCAAACAGGCTGAAATGAATATGCGGGAAAAGAGTTCATGGTCAGCATTAAATTTCCGTCCTCGTCAAATATTTGATATTGTGTTTCTTAATCTAATTTCTTCCTTCTTCCTCTTTTTCTCTTTCTCTCTCTAGCTCTCCCGCTCTTTCTCTATTCCCCCCTCTCTCTCTTCTCTCATACACACATTAACAAAACAAAGTTAATGTACTCAATTAAATTTGAATGCATTTTGAAAAATGAGTATGTTTCGTGTTGCTTACGAACTTAGCCTCTTTATTACGAGAAATGAAGCAAAATGAAATAAATGCAAACAAATGCTCATAGTATTCAGAAATTTATAATTTCACAATATTTATTCGAAGTGTAAATGTTTTGCACATGAAAAGGATGTCGACTTGCGATCTTGCGTTCCAGGTAGTACCTAAAATCCATTTTAAGAACAATTTTTGCTTTTTCTTTTACGAAGTAATAGACGGGTGTATAGAAAGGCATCTAACGCTGAATTTGAGATTTCATTGGAAACACACGTTCCGGGGTCCCCCAAGAGTTTTTTTTTAATATTAATTATATTTTTCTCCTTGTCCGTCCGTCTGTGAACAACACTATCGCATACTGTTCCAAAGAAGTTTCTTAAAATGAATACTCCGAGATCGTTCTGGTCATTACAGGAGTATTTGTACATATCATTTGCGAGAAAAGTGCTTCAAATAAAGTCCTAGAAACTTCTTCGAAAACTCAAAACTTTTCTCTGAAAATGATCTCAAATTGCGCTTTTTCAGTCATCCAGCAAATTTAACCTTTGTGTTAAATAAATAAATGTGCTCTAATAATAAATAAATGTGCTCTATTGTGTTCTATGAAATTTTCAATTGAGTTGGCTCATTTTGCGAAAATTGTTGATTACTGAGTGCGTTTTGCTAGATTTTAATTTTTGAATAACTTTGTACGCAATGTTGCTGTGGAAACGAGTAGATTCAGAATGCTTCAGATCAATAGTTTCAATATTACAAAGCCCATTAAAGACAGCGTGTATTTACAAATGTCACTTTCAGTTATGTTATTGGTTTTATCATATTATTGCATATCAAAACCGTAAACGTTTACAATAAAAATGATAAAGTGATGCGGACGCGCGAAAGAGTGACTCTGGGCAGATGAGCCCCAGTACAGGCCCAATTAAGATAAGTTTTAATTTGGGTTTTGAGGGGCGGGGGCCTTCCAAACCTTGCACCAGAACAAAGTTGAAAACACTGAGGCGCGGCCAAGGAAATACCATGAGCAAATACTGCCTAACTAGTTGAATGTGGCGTCGCTGCCGCTGTAAACGGTTTTAATAAATATTTTCATGTTGATAATTTCTTGCATACTTTATTTCTTTCACGCGTAGCTTCGTTCAAATATATTCTTACAGTATTTGGCCTTCGACGTACCAATGAATCGTAGTAGCTGATATTTTTATACTCCCCTTCAAAAAATCCCCAACTAGCCAATGGCCTTGTATATCTCTATATGGGATATGAACCGGTAATATTGCAATTTCAAAATTATAATCATGTCTGTATTCACATATTCATATATATCGTGATATATGTACATTTTCATATCTATTGTAAAGTTGCTATGTTAATTTTGTAAAGTTGTATTTAAAGTAGTCGCTAATGACCTTAGTTGTCGATACAACTTTAATAATAAATGTAAAAAAAATATCATCACCATAAAAATTTCTTGAGGGTATTGATGATGCGAATAGTTAGAGTTCAGTACAGCTACTTTTTTTTACAATTTTTGCTGCATTTCTGCACAATAACGTACACGTCACTTGTAAGCTGTTCTTCTGGGTCATTTTCTAATCATAATATAAGATCATTTTCAATTAGTTCCGATAATTTGCCATAAAATCTTCTACAACTTATTCTTTCCCGGATTTGCTTAATTCTTCCATATTTTCCCCCATAATTTTTGAAGAGATTAAATCTCCTGAAACTCAGTCTAATTTATGTTCACTTTTCACTTCTGCACTTGCTCTATTAACGTTTTTCTATGCGAATCTAAATAAACATTAAAAGACAACTCATTAAACTTAACTAATACCTTATGCTTACGTGCATAAGATATGAGTTAAGTTTAATAAGAATAAGTTGTGCGTCACATTCATTTGAAATCGGTATTTGTTTTGGCATTCGTATTTGTACACTTAGGAATGTAAAAATGAGAAGTCGAACATAACATTCATTTATTCTCTAACATTACTCACAATTTTATTTTCTCCATATTCACTTCAAATTCTACAAATTTAATAAGTTCCAAGGCAATACTGTTCGTAGATTTTTCAAATTTATTTTAAAAATTTGGAATTAGGCCTACGGATAAAATTTAAAATGAAATATCCCTCGCGCTTCACTTCTTCAAATTAACTTCACTTGTTCATGTAAATGTCAAAATCAGTGTTGCCAATGTCATTAAAGAAAATTATGGCGTATTGAGCAAAAAATGCCTTTGGGTACCGGAGTTTAATCAACACCACCTACACAGATCTATTTAGGTGGATTTGCTTTAATTCCCGGCATACTCACGAAAATGGCAGCGCCAAAACACGCAAAAACACGGTTTTGGAAATTTCATTGCATCTTCTGGTCAGATATGAAAACACATTATCAGTTTCCCGTCAGTAAACTGAGACGCGTCGAATGACACCTCATACGTCTCGATTGGTGCACAGGAAAGTGGTATATCCGTGAATGACTGAACCGTACAACCGCACACTTGAAAAGTTACTCAAATACTGTATAGTGATGGTACTGGACTGAAATAGGTCTATCCGATGTTCGAGGAGAGTGAAGGTCTTGGAAGTCCGTTCGAGGAGAGTGACTCTTAAGTCTTGGAAGTCCTTCAGATATCGAAGACAATAGGAAACTAACTGCGAGAAAGAGTGTTCCATTTTGTGGAATCACTAATTACTTTCTCGTATATGTACGCATTTAAGAAGTAATGCACGTAGTATAGAGAACGACTTTTTTCGACAAAAGTCATATTGTGGGACTCTAATACAGAAAAAGTAAATAAATCTTGTTCCAATATGTAGTAAATTACTTTCGCTAACACGTTGTGTAATCAGATTCCACGATTTGTGGGTCCTTGATATGGAAATATTGGTTCACATCAAAACGTTCGTCTGTTCGTCAGTTTTCTGTCTGTTAACAATACAGGCGCCTAAACTATTCATAGGAATTTTGCCAAAATGAATATTCCTCGATATTTCTGGACTGACGCGAGACTCTGCCAAACAAATTCTTTGAAATTTGTGGGTAATTTATATGAAGGCCGTGGGACATTTTCAAAATTTTCTCAAAAATGGCCCCAAATTTTTTCATTAAATTTCTTCCAAGAAATAAAGTACATTATAATAATGGCATAGCTTTGATTTTCACTGTGAATTTTGAATCTTCGATAATTGCAAAATTCTGAAATTCCTTGGTCCTTTTCATTCATCTACATTGTTGAACAAAGGGATTTCTTCTACAAATAAAACTAGTTCTCTTCCATTAGTTCTGAAATTAAAGGCTCTTTTTTAAATAATACTTTTCGAGTAATTTTTAGTATGGACAATTTCACAAATATATTTTTTGAAACATATCTGCTATTTAAAATAAAACAGATCCACAAGGAATTAATGGCAATTAACATCAAAGAAATTTGTTGCAAGTCCATATTTTCCACATGGGAATTGGCGATAATTTGTAAAATATTCAGATTCATTAATAAATATGTAAAAGATAGATAATAAAAACTCACCTGTTTTGTGATTACTGAACTAGTAATTATTATAGTTTTAATTCGAATATTTACCAGCAGTTAGTGGTACAATAAAATTTTCGTGGTTCATTTTTAATTTAGAGTATTTAAATATACTAATTGCTGTCCTTATAAAATGTCTGTAAGAACTACTTGATACACCCATATAAAGGGACAGTTTTTATATTTGCGGCAATGAATAGCATGTTGAGTGTTGCACATAATTATCCTTTGGATTTTACGATTCTTTCTGTGTACACATTCTTTTCAGACCTCACTTGTATAGAAACAAGCTATCTAGCCTTAATATAACTCATTACTACAAGTTCTTTGTATCTCTTCGCGTGGAATTTCAGTCTTGCTTCGTCAACCGCCAAACCCATCACCGAAGTGTCGACGAGCAGTGCGAGATGACATAATCCCGTTCTGGCTTCGACATCGCTTTTGTGCAGGCTTTATATTTGGGCATCAGATAATCCGTCTTTTTTATTGTACACGAGCTCCTCCCATCCAGGCACACGCTGATGATTATAAAAGGGAAATATATTGCTTACAAAAAGAGAATTCTGAATATGAATAGCTTACATGAATAGGACGTTTATTCATTTCACCGGGTACCGTGTATTTGTTATATATAGTTCGTATACAAAAACGTAATGGGGATGTTATATTTTTTCGTGTAATTTCTGTGCGATATCCGTGGTGAATTGAACATGTATCGGGCATGAGGGTAGTTTTGTTTTCTATGCAGAATAGAACTCCACTCCCTCTGGAAGGGTGATTGTGGCGAGGCAGGGGAGACCCGCACGGAGGGCAGTGGTGATGACTATTGGTATGGCAATAACATTGCGTTCAGTTGCTGTACCAACAAAGCACAACGTGGGTTTGGTGGCTACGGCATGGTGTTGGGTAGTGATAACGATTGTTGAGTGGCTAGCACCGTTCGCATAGCAGGAGCGGTGTGAAGGCATGTCGATCAGCAACTTGAAAAGTGGATTAAAATAAACTAGTGGTGCTAAAACGCATGTACATTCTTGCCCGTATTTTCACGCAAAGTTACGCGAAAGGTACTCAAATTTTCGAAAAATTGTACATGACCTAATTTCAAAATCTATCTTGAAGGAACATATTTCATTCAGGGGAAAAATCTCTATCTTCATAATTATAGTTATAGGAAGACTTCGAAATAATGTAGAAATTTTGCAATTTTCGAAAAATCAGGACTTTCAACGAACATGAGACCTACACCATTCTCTTAAACATCCTTTACACCAACTAACAATAAAATTTAATCAAAATCGATGAAGCCATTTTTTTGGAAAATTTTTAAAACATCTCAAGAGCTTCATTTAAAGTTCCCTCAAAATTAAAATATCGGTTTCAAATTCAAGAGACCTCGCCAACAGCCAAATCGATTGGGGAATATCTATTTTGGAGAGAATCGCCTGAAAGGTTTAGCCGCTAGCTTTGTTCACGGACGGACGGATCGACAGACGGACGGACGGACGGGGACGGGCAGACGGGGACGGGCGGACGGGGACGGGCGGACGGGGACGGGCTAACGGGGACGGACGGACGGGGACGCACGGACGGGGACGGACGGACTAGCGGGCGGGCGGGCGGACGGACGGACGGACGGACGGACGGACGGACGGACAGACGGACGGACGTTTTGCCGTCAATTGATTTTTTCGGCATTAAGGGCCCATAAAACATGAATTCTGGCAACACCACGTGTTAGAGGATTTTGTTTTCTAAATTTAACAACTACATTTATCCACTTTTTCGTTACCAGGTCCCCGTAATAAGAGTCTTTCTGTCAAAAATTCGTTTTCTGACGTTTTTTTCGCGCAGCATTACACAACTTTCTACTACGATAGCGGTAGCGAGAAAGTAAAATCCCCAAGCTAGATACCGTGTCAGATATTGATATTAATCTTGAATAGGCGGCTTCCAAAATCAACGATTCAGAAACAAAATTATCATTCACAATCAGAGTTCAGTGAACACATTTTAGTGATTATGAACATCGTGGAATTGTTTGGCATTTTTTATAAATATGTCATCCTTTTTTAAAATAGTGTTTCTCCAATGAACGCAATGCTATTTTGATATCACGTTTTGGTTCATTCTTTTTTAAAATTCCCATTTATTAGATTTAGTTTTATCACATGAGCCACTTATACGAGCATCATCTTAAAAAAAAATAGCGTCATAAAGATGACGTACTCGTACGTCATCTTTACGATGCTATTTTTTCGTAGTTTGCTAACTTTCATTTATGATAAAATCCACCATCTTCAGATCAACACAAATTATCCATTGATGTTCATAATAATATTTTTTTAAACTAAATAAATTGTATCGTATTTTTCTTTCACGCGGAATGAGTGACCAATTGGAACAGAGTCGCACTTGTGGACTTTGTGTCAGCGTACCCACTTCAAAATTCTCCTTGAGCTGTCAGTGAAAAGTCGCCATTCTTCTGACTTTTACTCTGTAAACCCAACTTTAAATAAAAAACCTTTTACATCGTTGTAGAACCCTAGGGTTTCTTAAAGGAAGGCGGCAAATCATTTTTCCGCTGACAAAAACATGTAATATTTGTCCCAGATATAAGAAAATTCTTTCTTTTGGCCTAGAGGCGAGCAATTTAGAGGCGATTTTGGAGAGATTATGTTCCCTGACGAGACCAATCAATTCTATCATAGAATAGATACGACATTCGAGTGTGATACTGGTATTCTAGCTGAGTGTAGGTCAGGATCTTTCCACTTACAATGATTGTTTTGATTAATATCATTGGTGTTGGCAAGACAAAAATAACAATCATTAATATAGTTTTTAGGCTTCCTCCAACCCATCGGTACACTGAATTTTAGACTTTGTGTACCATTTGTCCACTGTCGCAAATGTTCCGTACGTATCTTGCATACGGATACATGCATTGCAGATGTGGGGTCCTCTAATAAGGAGCCCAGATCTTTACCTGCGAGCTTGACACCAAAATAACTAAAATACGCCCTGTTCATGAACTCAGAAATATGTTTTTTGTTTTCCTCGAAAGAGTACTTGCCACATATATCAAAAGACATGTGGACTATTCAAACACTGCTTTCTTGAAAAAGCTATGTATATATGGAACTAATAAAAAATATATTTGTAGGTTACCTCGTACGTATATACAAGAACTCTGTAAATGGGAATTAGCGCACATTAGTTGTAACAGCATTCACGTCAGATGTAGTAAATTAACTCAAAAACGAAAAGCTACATAGTGTAGCTCGTTGCTGTATTGTTGATAGAAAGACAGGCTGGAAATCTTTTCAAAGTGACAAAATTTATAGTAGGTATGGAGACATTGCATACATTTTTGTGATTTAGAAACGTGAAGTTCTATTTCTAAGTACATGAATTAAGCACTAAAAAATATATGAAAGAAACAGTGAAAATTGTGGGGAATTCAAATTGGTCGATTTATAATGAAATAATAATGAAATGTACTATACGTATTAATTCAAAATGAACTGTGATTCCGGAAATGACGAAAATCGTTCTTATCATTGTGTCTTCAAAACTAGAGCTGATGCAGCCAAGCAATTAGCATTTTTGTAATTAGCAGCCCTGAAATACCTATAATCAGCTCTAAAATTTCAGGCACATACATTTTTCATGATGTCTTGTGTTATTTCTGTTGGAAAGATCACTTTTCCTCCAAAGCTCTAAGACTCTTAAGAAACCCATGGAATTTGAAAAGTATTGGTACAAATTAGGCATACAATGACTGAAATAATGTTACACATCACCGTTGGTAATTAATTATTAAAATATAGAGTGCAGATTGCAACCCTCAACATGGTGCTGCACAGTACCATAGCGCATAACTCGGAAATTATGCGTTGTTGAATTTTAAAACCAGGTCTTCGTGCCCCGTAGAGAAACAAATTTTGCATTTAATCTAAAAAAAATCAGCATTTTTAGGCGTTTTATTCCAAGCTTAGCATTTAAGAGAAAGAAACTCCACCTCAATTTGCATTTCTGTATGTGAAAAGTACAGTTTTTAATAATAGTGATTATAATTTAATAAAAATCTTCGCTTAAATACGATATTTTATTTACAAATAATAATGAAAATATCATTTTTTCACTTTGCATAACATTACACAAAAACAAAGACGTTCTGGAGACACTATATTTGACTTCCGAAGGACTTTGCTTTGTTGGCGGTGGAGATCGCGAGACCAGATTCCGTTGCATTTCTCATCCATACGGGAGGAGGCAGAATTCCTATGATCTCCCTGTTGGTGTGCCATTGTGTTAATAAATAATAAGCTACAATAATGTAAAAAAATCAGTTACTTGTTAAAACTTATCCTAAATGCTCAGGACACTTCCTTTTAATATTTTAAATTATTATTCAAGAATAGGATCATCTTAAAATTATAATTTTTCATAATTTTTTTACATGCACAAACGTAAAAAAATTTGCACTGGTTTAGCTAGTACTGTGTATGCTTGTTTTATTACGAACTTCACAATTTTCTACTTTGTGCCTCAAGTGACAGTTATTCGCAATGTCGCTCCTACTTGATCTCTAAATTGCTTACACTACGTTTTATTTCATTTAATTTTAATAACATTTTTTGCTTCAAACATAAAAGATTAACATTGACATACTTTTCTATGTAATCATTGTTTTAAGAAAAAATCATATATGTGCTAGCATTCAAATAGCATGTATAATATAAATATGAAATTCATGAAATTTCATCATTGTAATTCAGTATTTAATAAAACTGATTACCTTGATATGCGTAAAAACAATCTTCATTCGCATATTGTAATTTACAACAACATGTCAGTTTACTTCTACACAGCAGAAGCGAAATATAATAAATATATACATTAAGATAATATTCAGAATTCAACGCCACAATTTCAAAACCGATTATGCGCTCAAGTGCTTATTTTAAGTTGATTTCCACATTACCACAAAGATTAATGAAACAAAATTTATTTCCGATTTTTTTTAACTATTACATATCTGGGATGCAATTAGGCGCTGCGCTAACATTTCAAGTATCCAAATATTTTTTTCAGACACAATTGTAGAGGTCAGGAAGCCAAGGGCTATAAAGACAAACATTAGGCTTACGTGTTTGGCAGCGATGGCGACAGTGATGAAGATAATGTTGAAGTTCGTTAGAGTAGTTTTATTTAAACTTTACCTTAATACAGAAATACCTTACCTTAATACCTGAACTTTACCTTAATACAGAAATAGCTTTGTCAGTGTCCTTGCGGAGAGTAGGTTTGCATTTTTCCATTATGCGGATTTTTTTTGTGAACAGGTCAGAATAAAGGCCTCCGTGATCCCCATCCTCCTCCTGGCCTCGCCCCCAGCGGATTATAAGAAGAGATTCTCATTTCGGCGGAGCTCACCCGGTGATCCCCGGGCAGCTGCGGTGGTGACCGACGCTGCGTTAGCGGAAGGGGGCGGGGCTGACGGCGGCGGCGGCGGCGCGGGACTGCATGGCATTCCCGGAACACATGGGACAGGGCCGCGGCCAAAGTTCCAACAAGCGCACCCGACCAATACCGCACCATGTCGCGTCGCCCGAATGTCCCGCCAGAGACTCGGGAACACGCCGCGCGCTCGCCGCTGCCGCCGCCCGCGTCCCACGCCCCCGCGCGCGCCGCACACTGGGCCCGAATGGGACGGACGGCGCACGTCGCAGGGCATTCTTTCAGCCGCTGCGACCGAGAGGGTGGAGTGCCAACGGTGGTGAATTTGCGATACGTAGCTAGGTCGGATTCAGTCGCTGCCTGGAGGAGAATTCTAGTGGCCGGCAGCTCTAATTGGAGTTTCCCGTGGTTTATCTAACCAATACCAGGTGAATGTCGGAGCACTACCCTACCAAACAGGTCATGGACCGCGCGCCATCTTTCCAACCTCTTCCTTCTCCCTACCTCACCCCTTACTTACACACACGATTTCACGCACTATACTGCGTATAAAGCATGTCAGGAGACCAGTCGGAAACTTTGAGCTTGAAGGGACTTGGGTAGTGCCCCGCGGGAGGGATAACTGAAGGGAATCCGCAAGCCAACTTATAGGTCGGCGTTGAATTTCACCATTCATCGAGGCAGAAACGCTGGATATATTGGGAATAATAATAATAATAATAATAATAATAATAATAATAATAATAATAACTGTAGCAATTGTAGCGCCCGGAAACATCAAATCAATCAAATAGAACATCCTTTCCACAAATCGCGCCGATGAATGGAGTCTAAGGACAAGAGTATAATTATTGTCTTCTGATCTTTAAAAGCGAGTTCAAGTAATGGTTATCTTAATGCAATAATAGAATCAGCAAACCAAAATTGCAACTCATGTAATCGTGATATCACGATTTTAAATTACAACAGTGCTACTAGGAGTAGAAATATTAGGATATGATGCATTATTTATAATGTTTGCTTTTGTAGAAATGGTTATTTTATGGCATTGATAAATTATGGGAGAAAAAATTCCAAGTCATACAAATGCAATTTGGTGCATACAATAAATGGCAATGGTGCATACAATAAATTACAATAGTGCAATTAAGAGTGGAAATATTAAGAAGTGAAGTGGAATCTATGAGTTTCCTGCTCTTCTCACAGCCACGACACACGGCTGGCACTAGTGTTGATAGCATTAAAGAAACTTTGAGCTCGAATAAATACACATCATGTGATTGTGCCGTGCTCTGCAATACAAAATGCTAATTTCTACTGCAAGTATAGGAATCTTGAAGAAGGTGAAGGAAAATCACTCATATATCCGTAAAACAAAAAGAATTTTTTATTATATGTACAGGATACTGTAAAATGGAATGAAATGTTTCATTTGTTGCTACAAGTACTTACGGTCAACATGAAAATAAATGTTGAAAGCAAACATAAACCTCAAAAAAGTTAATGAGAATCAGACCATAATTTATTTCGGCTTCATTTATTTTCGTTTATTCAGGATACAAAAAACTTGTTGGTGGACACGTGTGCTTCAAAATCCACAAAAAAATTCTCCGATGTGGCATTTCCGCCCACTGTTTGTCACCCCCGCCGTCCCTACCGCCCCTGCCGTCGCCGCTGGTCCCACCGCCCATGTTACTCCCGCTGACGAATGCTCCTCCCGGGTTCGCGACCTCGACGAGGCCTCGTTAAGTTTTTTATTATTTTTTTTATTTTTCGCGCGGGTGCGTTCGCTCTCCCATCGGTCCGAATTTTGCTGCGGGAGTCGTTCTCCCGTTTTTTGCAATTAGTCAGTTGCCGAAGTTCTCCCCGAGGTAGCACCACCTACGCATCGCAGCTTTGGAAGGATCGGCTGCGTGCGGTATATCGTGTAGCTCGTCGACAGTATATTCTCTATTGTGAGTAGTACAAGTACCTAGAGGATTCTCCTGGTAATGGACATATTAATCAATTAACGCTCAGCCAAGAATTTATTAGGATGAATAGATATTCTTTCATTTTTTTTCTTTCTTCAAACTGTGCGGGTATGTAATATCCGCATAAAAGGTTCTTTGCCAAATTTTCTTGTGCATTCACAAAAATTAGTTGTATTTGTTATTAACTATTTCAAACGTGTAGTAGTATTGCCGTGTAGGATATCAGTTTGTAAAAGTTAAGTGTATTGATTCATAAAGCTAAACGTAAAAAACAAATCAAGAAATTTCCAGAAGAGAGTTGAAGAAAATCGTAACTAGTAAACAAAGTAATTCCGACCTGTTCTTTTTATTTGCTCAAAAAAATATGCATTCAATATAAATGAATCTGAAAAAGTATATTATGGATGTGAAGGTCTGCCATTTGCGCTCTGTCGAGGTTCTGTAACTGTTCTGGAGAAAATACGGTTTATTGAATCAATGCACCAATATGAATTTCTTTAGTACTTTTTTAACAAAGAAAAACGTGCAGTTTGCACCAATGTTATGTTAACCCTAAGGCGATGAAATTGACCTACGTAAACGTAAGGCGATAAAATTCAAGTGAACTACGTAGGATTAGCCCTGCATGTTTGAGTGAACATTTGTCAAAATCCTCAATTATTCTTGCCACTATAACAAGAGGCAAATTATATGTCCAGATACATAACGAGCATATAGAAAAATATACCCTATTTCTCGATGAATCATATAATTCGCAAAAGTTCTTTGTGCAAAATATACGTAAATTATAGTTATGTATTAAAAATGAACTTGCGGTATTAACGTTCAATATACCCTTGTTTCTCTCTATTGTTTTTCAAAATTCTTGCAACTATATATGAAACATGTTCAATATTTAATATTAATATACACAAATCATTTGAAATCTTCTTTCGCTCTGTTTATATAGCATCCAAATTCATCCGCCATTACGGAACTCTGCTGTAAGCTCCTGCCATCTGGTAGCAGTAACTTCACCTACCTACGGGCAGAGCAAGTTCCGCCGATAGCGTGCAGATGTCGCAAGCTCTTGAAGGCCGTCAGATTTAAAAGTATGGTTTGCCTACCTTGCGAAGCGCGTTTATTGTTTTTTCAAGTTTATCTGTTTTGTTTTATACATCCTACTTTCAAAATTCGTTTCAGGAATCAAATTTACAGTAAAAAATTCAATTGACAAAACGCACAGACTGAGAATGCCAGTGGGTTGTTTCTTCATTCATCCTGGGTCGGATTAAAAACTCAGTGTTCGGCAATACAAAGTGGCAGAGTCGCAGTGACCATTGCAGACATAAGACGTTGGCGCGCGGTGTTGGTATTTCGCACGTGCTTTGTACTAATCCGCCCCAGAGCTTCTGAGTTCACGCATCTTCTTTATATTCTTCACGAAGGCATCTGAACTCCTAACGTTGCTGGTTTCGACTTACTTTTGGTAAGTAGGTAATAGATACCCGAAGTTGAAAATTTGATAGGGTGTAAATACATTATTGAAATTGTCACACCTCGTTTTCATTTTTAGTTTATTTTTGGATCTCTAGCTTTACATCTTCACAAACTGGCTGGATATAAAGCAAGCCTGTAACAACTTCACTCACTTTATTCTCACAGCTTAATGGGAAGTAATTTTACAAGTTAGTATAGTTGTACAAAGTCTATACCATTTAATATATTACGAACACTCAATTTCATATTCCATAGTATTTGATACGTAGAATAGAATGTCAAATCTTATGCTACACTTATAAGAGTCACATTTACTTCACTACAGACCTTATTTTTCTCAAATTCTTTTAGTTTTTATCGAAAACATATTTGTTACAGATTATTTCATTTCACATAATGACTGACTGTTTAATATTTGTTACAATTTGTCATATAACTTTTATGTAAAATACACATGTAGTTCGTGATACAAATGTAATACAAGTATAATTCGTTCTTAAAGTCACCTATCGCTAATGTCATTTCAATGTACTTTATACTATTTGAATATCCATCAAATATTGTCACATTACAATTATATAAATTTCAGGCTTTTTTATTATACATCAGACGTACAGTATTTTAAGGCTTGCCAGTATATTTGCGGGCGTACGTATTCAAAATCTGATATTTTTTAGTGAAAAATCTGAAAATAGATAGGAAACGTAAGCCTGTGATATTTCGTATAATTGCTTAAAATGAATTCGAAATTTCCATCATATATTTCCGATTTTCGATACGTTTCAGGATAATGTTAGATTAAACGTTTCTGATTAAACGTTGATGGTCAAGTAAAGTAAAAGTACACAATATTATTATAACTTTGTATTACTATTGTGTTTGTTACTAAGCATATTGTAATACTAATTTTAAACCTAGTTCACTATGTATTAAACTGTATCCATATTCCCGTATTTCTGACTCTCTCACGTAATTTGTAATATTTTTCTTCAAAGACAAAAATGTTCTCATATACGTTGTTGTGCTTTTTTTGTTGCTTTTTTTAAAGAAAAATAGTGTTTCATTTCGCATTGTGCATGGGGACAATATATCAGACGCACGTAATGAATGCTTGCGAATATACAAGTACCTACACAAACACTTTATTTCTTTGGTACCGTCTTTTTATGGTACCAATGTATGTAATGCCTAATTCTTTTTATCTTACAGCACTTACTTAACTATTCGTCGATACGAAATATATCAATTGCAACAATCAGTCAAGCGGCGCGAAGAACAAGATTGACCGGTCTCTCCGGCAGAACCAGGTCTATATTACAAAGAACTAGTATTTTCTTTCAAAATTTCGGAGAGTTTTAAAAATGTATATTTAGTTTTCTGATCATTAGACTTATTTTGACAGTTTCATCCCACTTTGTGAAAGGAATATTTTAAAAAAATGTATTAATTGAAATTTCGTATCTGGAGAAAGCGTTTGAATAAAATGAACAATTTTGTACGTCGAACTTGACAGTAAGGACTTTGAGGGGGGCAAAGAGCGAGGTCACTCATGTGACATATTATTTTTAGAATGAGAAATCTGCAGGTTTCGACGTTTGTTAGATATTAACACCATACCAGTTAGGCACTCTCTGCTATTTGTGCATGAGACAATCTATGTCATAAACATTTTATGAAGATCTGTTGGCTTCGAACCAAACGCGAATTAAGATTAAAAATTACTTTTATACCCTGTAATACTACTCATTTATTGCTTTTGGTCTCCCTAATCTTGGCGCCGTAGGTTTTCAATGAGTTGTAAATCTGATTCTGGTTCTAGTTACTTGTGAACTTAAACATTGTTTGAAAAATTGATGTTAAATAAGAAATATGTAATTTGTTAACCAAGTAAATACATTATCGTACAGCGATGTATTCGTATGACGAGACTCAGAACAACCTGCAGGCATGCCAATGAGGACCGTTAACTATTGTGTCTACATAATAAACACAAGATATACTATTTGTGAAGGTTTCGTCCCAAACAAGGTGCTGTAAGATCCTGTATCATCAAACCATAACCTTACCACCAGAAGACTACTGGTTACATTATCTTTCTGTTGCTAAAGAACCAGTGAGTGCACATCCTCTCCGTTCATCCGAAGGTCATCTACGAAACTACAAGGTCCCTTGTCCTTGACCACTGCATCCGTCTCGAAGTAGTAATTTGTAACAGAGGAGTCGCCAAACCTGTTCTCCAATCACCGCGTGGGATCAGGAAGAAACTTCCTCTTCGTGCTCTTAGAAATCATAGAGCGCAAACTGAAAGTCGTTAAGGTAGAGAATGGATTTTAAAAAGTTCTTGCGTCCGCAGTATCGCAAGCACTAGCTGCATTTAGACCGATGAAATACACATGAGAGGAGCGCGGTTCGTAATCGAGTGTATGTGGGTCACGAACGCAACAAATGTCAGCGACTCGGATCACGTTCAGCCAGGGTCAAACTTTACGAAGGTGAACCGCTGGATGTGGGTTTCTCGATCCTGCGTGTCCTTAAGTCAAAATAATGCATTTCCCCATTGATCTTTAAACTTTTCCTACAACACTGGAGTCGTCTTTGATATGAAATTTACTACAGTTGATGATGTTTCGTTATCATTCATTTTCATATTGTTCGGACGTATTTGCGACCAAGAAGTGAACGAACACCGGCCGAGTTTAGCTCAGAGACAGCATTGCCGCTGACTCCGCAGCGACTGATCACAAGGAGGTCCTAGGTTTCAAGCTTTTTTATTACACATCAGACGTACAATCTTTTAGGGCTTTCCAATATATTAGCGTGCGTACATATTCAAAATCTGAAATTTTTTAGTGAAAAATCTGAAAATACATAGGAAAGGTAAGCCTGTGATATTTCCTATAATTGCTTGAAATGAATTCGGAATTTCTTTCCTACATTTCCGATTTTCGATACGCTTCAGATACTTCCGGATATATATCACATTTCTTTTAATTTATTTATAGTCGCATCGACTGCGAGATTATTAGCGACTATTCTGTAAGTTTACAATAAGGGTTTTACATAGCGTGGTTACATACTTCTTTACACTGATACATTTGTGTTCAGTGAATAGATAGACATTACAGTTTACATTGCACCAGTAATTGGAAATAATTCACTGCATGTTATAATACACTGTAGTTATATTTAAAAATAGTATTACAGTGTGTTAGAGACATTAATTGATTTACAAAATTTTAATTTTTTTCTTGTAGGGTACTTGAATGAAGTAAAGCGTCTATATTCAATTCTATAAGATTGATTGGCAAGATTGGTTGTATCTAGAACATTCATTAACAATGTATATTATTGTTATTTGTGCATTATATATATTGCAAATTGGGGGAGTATTCTTGTTTATTGGGTGGAGGTGAGTAAGCCTCGTGTATTCTGATCTAATTCTCGTGATTGCAACTTGATCTTTGGTCCTAGGGTTTCAAGTTCCAACTGCGGCGGATATTTCACGCTCACTAGATCGCTATATCGAATTCACTCGCTGGCGGGAGGGGATTTATAGCAGTCGGATGCTCTCATCTGTAGTTTTCCGTAGTTTCTCCGATCAATATCAGAATGCCGGAGCAGTACACTAACAAACGAGCAAAGGACCGCGCGCGATCTTCCCTTCTTTTTCCTTGTCGTATCTCCTCTTACACACGCTTACGCTTCAGTCGAGTGTTTACAGCAGGGGTCCTCAAACTACGGCCCGCGGGCCACATGCGGCCCGCCGAGGACGTTTATACGGCCCGCCGGGTTTTTATGGTTTTAAAGATTCTTTTTTAAATCCGCACAATTTTTTATCTGTTAGGGTGTGTAGGGATGGCAAAAAAAATCGATGGTTTTAAAACAACGATGGCCCGTTTGTTAGGGTACTGCCCGGCATTTGCCAGGTGTTGATCGGAGAAACCACGGAATACTACCGATCAAAGAAGCCGGCCGCTAGAATTCTCCTCCAGGCAACGACTGAATTCGACCTATCTGACAAGCTAGTGTCGAAAATCCTGCCGCCGTCGGGACTGGAACCTAGGACCTCCCGGTCAGAGGCACTGCAGTGACATAAGTTGATGCACTGAGCCGTCTCTCCCGGTGTGTGCGAGTAGAAGCAGGCCGCGCTCGCAGGCCGAGATGGCTTCCGCTATTATGCGTTTTCTAAGGACCTTGAGCTTAGGGCCCGAAGCAACTTTTTGCAGCGCGGCGTTGCTCTCCGTACTCCACCCACCGAGGGCGCCTACTACCAGCGGAAGCAATTCCGCGAACGCATATCTAGGAAGGCGCGGACAGGCTCATATTTTTCTCTCTTTTCCGCGTATTTCCCTCCTATCTTGCTCTGAGATGCCGCCGTCAACGCGACGTCCACTATTATTGCAGACTGGCCGCGCACGAGGACCCAATCCGGCCGGTTCGGGTCACATACGGTCTGTTTCACCCAAGCACTTGTCAGCCGCGCGCTATGGCTGCCTCTTTGGAAAAGTGGGAGATGCTATTGTGTCTCTGAACCCATAGCGGCTAGTAGCTCCTGCATTCGAAGATGACCCACAGTCTCAACTGCGAGCTGGCATTGGTTATCACTGTTATTTGTCTTCGCCATGCAACGGCGTATCTAGTTATAAGATCCTGGATAAAGAAGCAGAATGCTTCGCGAGGTCGTGGAGACCAGATCGCGAGCTTCTCAGTACCATAGACAATGGGTTTTATGAAATTGTGTCTATTATTTTCTAGAGATTAGCAATGAAACTTCTTAGTGTTTACCACAGGATGCAAGGACTCTGGAAAATACGAGAATGCAGCGCTCCTGGGACCCTGCGCAATACGCTCTCGAAAAATGCATAGACAAATTGTTGCTCTTTTGGTCTTAATAAATTAATTTCTTAATAATTTCAATAAAAGTTAAAGTTTTGTGCTGTTTGTGCTAAAGAAATTATTATTCATTTAAATCACTATTAACAGGACCTTGAAAGCTCTGCATACCCATTGACGTAATAGAATCAAATTTCAGAACCTACCTATGTAACTTCTGATAATTTTTTCTTAGCCAAATTTTTCAGTGATTAAAGTAAAAGTATAAAGATAGAAAAAAGATTAATCGGAATGCAACCTCTCAGAAATGCAGCTATACAGAGTAAAAAGCAAAATAAAAACGTTAGGGCCTCTGAGGTTCTGCATTAGCCTCTTAGGGTCAGAGTTGATGTAAATTTTGAAATTGTTCGACGGGAGTCTTGTCATTAAATTGTTATTCTACTTGTTGAGAAAGACTTGCACTTATCGTAAGAAGAATCTTTCGATGAGAAGTTGTCCATGATGTGCCTGTGACTCTAGCGATTGCCTCGTTACAAAGGTAATAAAACGTGGTAGTTATTTTACCGCGTAAGGACAACTTCTATAAATACCATCCCAAGCATCGTATTTCGTAATTTCTCCGCGGATAGCACTTTTACATGAAAGTGACTCGTGGCGCCGACAGATGTCTCTGCGTCAAGTTTCGCGCACGCGCAGTGTTGGTTTCAGTTATCGACCAAAAACAGACTAGTTCGACTACCACGCTTTTCAACGGCACAAAATGGAACTACGAGCTCAATGGCGGTGAGAGGGAAAACGAAAACTATTCAGAAAGGAAACAACAAAGCCAAAAAAATATAGGAAACAAATAGTCCGTGGACTAGACAAAGGAGACAGAATTTAAGTTGAGCCCCATGAGAAAGAAAAACAACTATTTGCTGCACTTTTCTGTAAGTTAACAAAGTAGTTTTATTAATGTCATGGAGTAAAATAAGTAGTACTTCACAAATCGATGAGAGAATGCAACAGCTTTTTAATAGTTTTTTTTTTCTAATACGTAAAATGTTACGTGTTTTAATATTAAAGAAAGGAGATTGTTACTTCATTAACAGGAAGTTCTAAACCGCATACACGAAGTTATGCAACCAAATTTTAATCTCCCTGTCTATTTTCAGGATATAATTTCATATTTTAGCTGCTAGTTTATGAGAAACCGTGTGAATCGTCGCTAGATTTTTTAGTATTTTTAATTTTTGTTAAATTGAAGTGTTTTATTCTCGCCCGCCTCTTTTATCATTTAAACACGTATGTTTGATGGCATACACGTCATTAATAATATTGAAACGTAAGCATTAAAATATTTTTCGTTTTCTACATGTATTATACTCGTTAATTACAATAAAAATCGTTTATTATTTCTACATTAATGGCAATCATGCAATTAAAACTACACAACTACCAATGAGAACTCAGCAAAAGGCTCAAAATCATTTAATAAAATCATTTAATTAAAATAAACAAATAGTTGAGGTTCGAAGGTTTCGTGTAACATGAAAAGTAAACATTTATGATGAAATTACCTATATTTATACATTAACTTACTTCTATTTATATATTAATATTCAATGTACAATTACTTAGATTTGAAAAAAAACACTCCAGCGTTACTTGGAACCAATTCTGAAGACTCGTGAGTATTTACATCACAAATTTGAACACGACTCGGACCAGGGAGAGCGTTGATAGTTGTTGAGGCAGTTTTCAACATAAACAAGTACGATCATAAGCGTGTAGGTTTTACGGTGATTAATGAAATAAAATAAATAAAATATTTAACATGAATAAATGTGTTACGCGTAAAACGTTTGGTCGTAAACGTAATGTTTCCATGGCTTTGTCAGCTTTTCCTAATATTTCATCCATTTTTAGACTTTTCTTATTTCAAATGTTATTCTCTAAAACACTGCAGTGATTATAAATATACATTGCAAAGCCTACTAAAATAGTCCTTGTTTGGAACCAATATGACGTCTTCAAATATATGCCTCAGATGGTAAAGATATGCTTGAATTTCTCAAAATTAAAGTTATTCTTAAAAGGAAACGAAAAAATATTGAACGTAACACGTGGATAAAGGGATATGATTGCACTCGTGGTAAATAAAACCAGCTCCTAGTCGTTCGTTTTCTTGAACATACCACTCATGCAATTATACCCCGTTTTATCCACTCGTTTCGTTAATTACTATAATTCCAATGGAAATAAAGAAGTACGCTCAAGCGGAATGATGTTTTACATAATGTAAGACGTTCGTAGAGATGGTTTCGTATTGATCAGAAACAACTAAAAGAATTGAGAATCTACATTGTTCATCTTGCGTTTGGAATTAAATGACGCGGTACACTTTCTCGAAAACGTAGAGTCTGTCGTTAAAATCATTATATTCTTGCGATCTTGATAAAGGCCCTCCGGTCAGAATATCATTGATTTTCAATAAAATTTTATTTATCGCTCGTATAAAGTACGGTAATTCTGCAAAGACTTCAAAAATACTTTTAGCGCGAACATTTCATACGTCTCAGGATTTTCGATTTAGGGGGCACGATTCCTGGACAACAAATTGCCAATGGTAACATTTGTTTTGCAAACTCGTTTTTTTGATTTGTAGATATATTGAAGAGTAGTAGTTACAGTTGTGCGGCTTAGACTGCTGTGTTTGTGAGATTGATCTCGGTGAATGTACCAAAAGAATACTTTAAATGAAAGCAAAATCTCTGTTCTTCAAGATGGTAAGAAAACATTGGCCCGTACCGGACTAATGTTTAATAGTTTAAATTAGTACAGGCTCTTATGGAAAAACTTTCGTCGACGTAGTTTTTTTTAAGTAATTGAATTTATACGGTGACTCTACTTTTTTCTTTTATTCAATAAGGAGTACTTTTTTAGGAATCAGATGGTATTAAATATAATAAACCTTATCTGGCATTCTGAGGATAAATTGATAAAAAAAACTACTGCGATATTCATCGTAACCGGAAGTACTGACTCTCGGCCTTGGAGTTATGCTGCATAAATTACGCTATTGTCAGCGCTGTTTTTCTTGGGGTACGAGAGAAAACCACTCTGAAAAATGTCTACCACCCACAACCACAAACTATTTGACGATAATTAACTTTTAATGTAAACAATATGGAAAAATATTCAACTCCGAAAAAAAGAAAAGTACGGGCGCCTAAGTCATTCTAACCTCTATTAGATAATGCAAACTTATGAAACTGAAAAATCGTGCGAGAGACTAAATTTAATAATAAACTTTGTTTTTCTAGAGCAGCTATTCAATATTTTTCTTTTAATTATTTAAACAGTTGTTTCATGTACCAATAACGTTTACAAGTGGCTATTGAAAATTTCTTGATGTAATAAGTGGTTGTTTGACTAGTGACTGCGCGAACGTACACCTTAAAGTACAAATATGAAAGATACGCCTTTTGCACATCGGCTTCTTTTGGAGCCACATTACTCTGACGTTTTATGAGTCAACACAAAATTCACACTAGCTTGCTAGTACCAAACGAGTAACGACCAGATTTAGATTCCGTATCAGTTCTTACTAATTTTTCCCCTTTATTGTAGTGATCTTTCTGGAAAATCATAATATTTTGTAAATGGCTAATCCAAATATCATGTTTAATAGAATCAACTTTTTTATGTAAGTAAAGACTGATTTATACGTTGTTAGAGTGTTATATTCATAGTAAACAACACAGATTTCTTATTTGTTCATCCTCTTACCTGTACAGCCCGAGGCTTTAAGTCGCTAAATCGAAAACAAATACCAAGTGCATTACGATGTTTTTTCCTTAAGAACTCTATTATGCGACCGACTCTAAGAAACAGATTCAACCAATTCATCAACTTATGTTTTTACGACAGTTCCACAATCCTCAACTTCGCTAACTTGCTACCAAATACACCTGCGATACGTTTAAAAGGAACAGCGAACTGCTCCAGCAAATCTTTTTTTTCTTTCGAGTCTAAATTTGTGTTAAAAGGTTGAAATCAAAATACTCACGATTATTGAATAAAACGTCTTCTTTGCGGTGACTTGTTTAGAACATTTGAGAATCAAGCTTTGATTATTGCTCAGTTCATTGCGTAATTTTAATTGCTCTTTATAACTATAATTAATAAAAAAATTCAAGGTCAGCAAAAATATCCTGTGAACTTATTTTGTATGCAGTCAAATTTAAACCGAGTGGGTACTGATTTTGCTGTTGCTATAGTCATGTTTTGAGTATATGTGCAACAGCTTGCAACCTACTATGTGAGTACTAGCAAGGGCGCTGTAAAGAATGTACATGCATGAAAAATAATAAAAGTTATTTTATTGATATTTCTCATTATGGTAATGGGTCTTTAAAAACAAAAAAGATATAATACAAATTTATTCATACAAAAAATATACACGTGGCATTTCACCAAGTAAAATACAACTTATAAAAAACATCAAATACAATTTATGAAATATGTACAATTATGAAATTTATATTTCCCATTGCACTTATAGAAAATATTATTTTAGGTATGACTTAAGCCTGTGTTGTATATTATACTGTACAAATGGCAAATTGTTACCTAGGTATTTACAGACAGAGTTTTGAATGAAGTTAAAGATATTTAATATTTTTGTTGAGGGCAATATATCAGAATATTGCTCGATTAATTATCAATTCCGTACTTCAAAACTTTGCATACATTATAATTTCGTTTTTGAGTACGAGAAAGTAACGAAGTCGCGAAGATTTTAGATGTTTTCACTTTTGTAAATGGAATCTAAAAACAAGCTTTCCGTATTCATTCTTTGATTTCTAAAACGAACAACAAATGTTTATTTCGCCGAAATTATAAAGTCCTGTTCCTTATTATGATCAATTATTGAGAAATTACCCTCTAAACGTAGACGGGTATTTCCGTGAATTTTCATGAAATATGTTTTCAAGAACTTTCCTAATTCCTTCCATCGCCATCTTCATCCACTCTTGATAATAATTTCCTTTATTTATTTCATACGAGTGAAGTTTATTAATCTCACAAAAAATACTAAATATGTTTTTCCTTAGCACCATCAGACTTTACATGAATATTCCTTTCTAATAAAATATCCGATAATACAAAACTACTTTTTAAAACGATATTCTAAATTAAATCTGCACTTACATTGTACGCACAGACATAAAAATGTTAACGAAGTTAAAAGTGATATGATAAACATACGTGAGATATGTGGAAACCGCCACAATGCCAATGCAGGTGTAAAGATGGGTGTGTTAACCTTCCGCCGGGCGCGCGGCAATTCTCCATGCTGCCTTTGTACATTGTTCTAAAATGGAGAACGGCTATTTGAAATGTCAGAGAGCTTCAGTATTCTCACTTCGTAACATTCTAAACGAAACGCGGGTATCTCCGTTCCGTTGCCTTCTCTTTATCAGTCGTAAAGAAGATTTGAAAATTAAAAAAAATCTGACTACAGCACTCCGAGCTCTACCGCGCCTACTCGTGTAAGTATTTTTAGTATTCCTAACGAACCTTTCACTTATTCAGATTGTTAGCTTACCTGTATTTTCGATCACTGTAAGAAAAATTGTTGTCTTTTGTTGATTTTTTCCTATTTCTTATTGTCTTATTTTTCTTCGCTAAAGGGCTGAGACAAGAAATTAGGCATCTTCTTGAGTTACTGGAAACGACTTGATTAAAACCAATTGATGCTTTTCTAAAATTTAAGGACAGTAGACTTTTTCATTTAATTAATTTGTTTATTTAATAACAATTTTCTAGTATTTTTGTTATATTTTGTTTTATATGGTTTCCTGAAACAACGTGTTATTTACTATTCGATAACTAAAACTAGCAACATTTTTGTGATTTAGAAAATGTCATAACATTGAAAATGTAACGAATACTTGTTAGTTTTTATTCTTCCTTCTTCAATTAAATCTTAGAAGTTTTGATAGTGCAAAAGACTGTTTTCTCGAGGCAGCATACAGTGCTCCCACGCGCCCGCTTTTGTGAGTAAATAATGGTGCGCCCACCGAAAGGTTAACGCTCTTATCGAATGTGTTGTTTCGCCCGTTCCTTACCGCATGACAATCACTCTCTTTTTCAGTTTTCAATGGCAACTTTGAACAAATTACTAGTTCAATAAAAATCAATAAGTCACACATCAAACACAAACACTGACATTACGAATCATTGAACTCAGAGTGAAAGACATGTCAGGCCTGCAAATGTTGTGACTACGTACCTATCGTAGGGAGCTGAGTTGCTTGGGAACACGTCCAGTTCAAGTACTCATATTCAGTAGCCGCATGTGAAAGTAATACTTGTTATTTGCGTATGTCGGCTCAAAACCTATCATGAATCCTATTCCTTGGTAACTTCATCCTGCCTAAGTAGGAAGCATTATGCATTGTAGGGAAACCTTTCCATATAACGTTAAATTCTTAAATTCAGCAGCTCGTGGCGTGAGACACTACCAGAAAGTCATGATGTCATTTCCAAAAATGCAAAACATTTTAAAAAAATCATGTTTTAAATTAAAAGAAGTTCTTACATTTTCTTCTAAGACTGAGGAAATGTTAACGGAGTTGAAAAACAAGGAAACATAGTGTAGAATAATGTTCTACAATTACGGACATAAGTTAATCACTAATTGATTTTATGAAAGCGTGCCATGACTCTTGAGCTGCGTGAAATAACTCTGTCATAGACTGTTTTGCCTCAACTAATTATCAGTTGTTTTCAAATTGACAATTCGATGTAAAAAGCATGACCCCTCTCATTTATTTGCCAAGAAAATTGATACATCAAACCGAAGATCAAGCATTCAAATCACCAACCATTGCTCTACGCTTTCAGACTCGATAAAACTGAGTATTTACGCGTTTACTGCATCTACTATATCAAGCACTCAAGATCAAGTGGCTAAAGTATTCAGGTGGTACATCACGGGTTACAGTAATTCATCACAGTTACAATAATACAGCTTCGATTCACCACGTGTTAAAATAATGCAGCTTCGTCACATCAAGTGTTCAAATAACTCAACTTCATCGCCCGCTGAGTAATTCGCCCGCTCACATTTTGGTGTCGCAGTGATAGATGAGCCCGCGCTTGAACGCCTCGTCGAGTGTGTAGATGCAGTGGCGTAGCTAGGTGGGGGCAGAGGGAGCGGTCCGACCCGGGTGACACCATTGTAGGGGTGACACCAATAACAAAATTTTATATTTGGAATTGTATAGTTTTAATGATTTATTTAAAAATAATATTTTTATAAAAACATGTACTTGTTAGTTATATTTCGTTTTAGATTATTTACTTAAAAATTAATTTTCAACTATTCTGAATTAAATGCAGTTTTTTAATATATTATAAATAAATGTCACGTGCAAACATATTTTATTAAACATTGTATAAACTATTCATTAATCGTTTTTTATATTTAATTTATGGGGGGGGGGGTGATACCATTAGTTCTGCCGCGGGTGACACCAACTGAAGCTACGCCACTGTGTAGATGGGCGAGTAGTGGAGCTGAAGCGGGATCCGCGGGTGATCGCTGCACATGACACGGGCAAAATAGTGCCCTGAGCCACCACCAATAAGTGAGACACGTTCAAGACTCACATTAAGTGTTCAGATCATGCAGCTTCGTCACATTGTGTTTACGTGAATCAGCTTAGAGCTTCGCTATTCACATTTAGGTGCACTGGCGCTTGAACGCCTCGTGAGGCGAGTAGATGGCCGCGTAGAGCAGTGCTGTCAAGGTCTCCTACTGGTGGCAGTGGCACGCGTCGTGGTACCGTAGCAAGCCACGAGCTTCTTTGCGCAACTAGCGTCGCAACCCCGCCGTTTTACAATAGGGATACCGTTGTCTGTGGTGGCGGGGTGATGAACTGCGTGGAGGGGCGATTTCGTCCTGCCACGGACTCCGGCTCGTGACTTCGACATTGACATCACTGGCGTAGAGCGTCGCCGTTCACATCTTGGTGTCGCAGTAGTAGCTGCGCGCGCGCTTGAACGCCTCGTCGGGCGCGTAAATGGGCGTGTAGTGCAGGCGCAGCGCGGCGCGCAGGCGGTCGTAGCACACGACGGAGGCGAGGTAGCGCGCGACGGCGCGCGGCGACGCCGGCAGGCGCACCCCGAGGGCCCGCGCCGCGCCCTCCAGCAGCGTGGCCGCCACGAAGCCCACGGGCGGCGGCAGCGCCCACGCGGAGGGCCGCGCGCGCGCGCCGCCCGCCGCCCGCGCCGCCCACTCCAGCAGGTCCTCGGGCGGCGTGTCGTCCGTCACGAACACCGGCAGCCCGCCCGCCGCGTCGGGCCGCGCGCGCAGCGCGTCCTTGGCGCACAGGTGCGCCCACGCCGCGTTGCCTGCGCACACGAGAACCACAATTGGAATGCCACGCCCGCATCTGCGATTGCAAAACATCGATTAATTCTGTGGTCTCGGGGTAAAAGTTCTTAAGTCAAAAATCTTAGTTTGGAGAAAACGAGGGTTAGATTTTTGAGACAACGCTTTTTCCTACGCTCAACGCTATTTCCCAATGCTTTTTTCTCGTTAAGGAGGTAACATTTGAATTCGGTTGTTTTACTACAAGAAAATGTAGATACTTAACTTGTAATTTCAGTACGTAACCCAATTTCGCCAAAAATTGACTTAAGAACTTTTACCCCGTGGCCACGGAATTGATGGATTAGTCGCATTAGGCGGAGTCGATGGTGGGACAGTTATCGTATCGTATACTCAAGTTCGAGGGTTCAAACCTGATCGAAGCCGTGGATTTTTATGGGCGAAAAAATCCTTCGTACGCCTTCCTTCGGAGGGGAAGTAAAGCCGGCTGTCCCATGTTAGTAGATATATTGCATGTAAAAGATCCTCAAGCCTAAATGAAGCCGCTGAGCTTAATTCAAATCGCTTGTTTCGTCGCCCAAGTAATACCTTCTTTCTCCGCTAGTTGGTGAAATAAGCATAGCAAAATTTGCGTGGTCAGACGGAAGAGCAGGCCTCATGGATTAAGTCTCGCCACGTAAAAGAAGGCAATTCAATTCAATTAGTGCGATGGTGTCAAGGTCTGCTTCTGGTGGCAGTGGCACGCCTCGCGACATCGTGCCATGCCACGAGCTTCTCTGCGCCACAAGTGTCAGGAAAGGAAACTGTTAGTAGCCCCGCCGTTTCACAATAGGGATGGCGTTGTCTCTGGCGGCGGGGTTATGAACTGCGGCGAGAGGCGATTTCGTCGTGGCACTCGAGCCACGGACTCCCGCTCGTGGCATCGACCTTGACAACACTGGATTAGTGTTTCCAGGCGCGTCAACAGGTAAGGTGATAGGATTCCGTAGGCTTCCGCGGCAGGTGTGTGTATTATGTAGGCTAGCCGGCACGAGCCAAGTCTCTGTCGTGATGGCTGACGTTCCGGCCAATATATTGTGGCCTAACTGAGAATTATACTGCTGATACGTTGATCGAAACGTCAGTTATCACGGCAGAGGCGCGGCTCGACCCGGATAGCCTACATAAGGGTAAGGTCCCGTAAGCTTATGCATGTTTTGTCGCGGAGGTGGCGATAATGTACACGCGCTGAATGTTGAGATTCCGCGCCGACCTAGACCTTCATATGTAAATACGTAGGTATATTTTACACCAGTTTATTGAGACCGATCTTAACTTCGATGTTTCATGGTCGATACTTTTATGTGGTTATTTTTGAATGAAAGAAGTACTACAATAACAAATAAACTATAATAATGTTCAGATATTCCCTACAAAAATATTTTTCAGACCAAAAGGACTAAGGTTAAAAATGAAGCGAGTCGAGTCTTGTCGGTAAATTTGGTCTATTTTTTTAAACTTCGATGATTTTTCTGCGATGTACTTAATAATATTAGTTAACCCATTAACGGCCAAAGGTAGTAAAAAATGACAGAAAGTCAGTATTCTTACTGAATAGTATTTATTTACTGTTAAGAACACAAAAATAAAATTTAAAAAAATTTTTTTCTATTTGAAGTTAGAAAATTTTGCTGTTGCGAAAACGCAACATTGGCTGCTTGTAGGTACAAATTACACCTATTTTTTTAAATGGTATTCTTCAAAACATTTTGAATGCAAATAACAATTGCACTTTTTACATTGATACACTGTGGTGCTATGGCACAATTTACACCTTCTTCTTGTTTCGTTATCTGATTTTACCACAATGTGACCTACTCCATCATATCTTATTTTGTCCAAAACTGTTGAGCTACGTGAGCTTCCTCCAGAATATTCAACATCTTCCGGACTTTCACATCTTATGAGGCATCTTGCAATGTAACTTTTATAATCCAGTTGGCTCATGGATTTGTCTGGTGTCAGAAGGTTGAATAACTTCCAAGAATTGACCATACAGCTGTCTAAGGAATTGGTAAATAGCGGCCACCACCATTTTTTCCCTCGTATTTGGATTCTGTAATTTGCCACTCCGTTGTCATGAATATCTACTCCTCCCATATGTTTATTGTAATCCATTAGTATGTCGGGCTGATTTACATGTATGGATTTACGTTCTTTCCGGCTGAATCTTTTAGCCTTGTGAAGGGGATGAACTGAACCATAGTTAGTAGCAATAGTAACGATGTTGTTGTCGTTCCACCTCACCATTGTAATCTCATTTTTATTGTCTTGTGCACTATCGTAACTTCCTCTTTGGGTTTTTTGCATTTCCTTTTTGCCCGTGAGTGTACATTTTCCAGTTCGCGCATCGCGAATTGTACCAGTTGCAAAGAAACCCTTCTCTCGAAGTGTGACAAATAAAGCAAAGGAAGAAAAAAAATTATCAAAGAATACACGATGGTGAGATGGATCTTGGACTACATGAAGTAAGTCAACAACAACTCTTTCACCTAACGTTTTATGAACATCGTTTAATATTTGAGTGGCCCCCCCGTAAGGCTGAAATTGATACAAATAACCGTTTGATGAACAAAGACACCAAATTTTAAAACCAAACCATACAGGTTTTCCTTTTATAAACGTTTTCGCCGAATGCCTTCCAAAGTATGGAACCATTTGTTCATCAATTGAAAGATTATGGGAAAAAATGCCAAACTGAATAAATTTTTTATTCAGATATTCTATGAATGGACGTAACTTTGAAAATTTATCTCTTTTGTCTAGAGAAGAGTTGTCTGATACATGCAAATTTCTCTTTATCTCTCTAAATCTGTTTCTACTCATTGCTTTCTTTACCAGGTCCACACCTTTGTCTTCGTCTGTCGACCAAAACATATCTTGTTGGGGAAAAGTATTATATCCAGATAAGAACAAAATACCTAGAAACTTTTTCAACTCTGTTTCTGAGCAAACAAAATTGTGGCGATTGTTTGAATTAGCATATTTTTTTGAAAAATCTGCTATCATTTTCAAGAGAGTATTATCCACAAACAATGAAAATATTTCAAAGGTGACAATTCACCATACTGAACCACCATATCTTGTAAACATGCTGACTCAACTGATGTAGGGAAGGCCGAATAAATAGGATATTCTGTTTTATTCCAATTTGGTTTCATAGAGTTTTTCGATGTTTTAGAAATTTTTACCTTAGAGTTTTCCTTTCCATGAATTTCGAACGTCCCTGCGATGTCTTTTTCCAAAACGTCTTCAGTAAGCAATTGTCATCTATATCTTCTTCATCAGTCAACGCTGTCACTTCAGGTGGTATATAAACAATATCAACATTTTCAGTTTCCGAATCAGATGAATCAGATTCTTCTAGGATTGCGGTAAGTTCTTCTACTGTCAAAGTTTTCACACGATCTGAATTCTAACAAAAGAGGAAATTCGGTGTTATATTTCAAAACAAAACTAATCGGAATAAACTTTCCTTACTTCAAAAAAGATACTTACCATGGCCCACAACTATTCCACTATGTCATAAATAACGCGTAAGAAACAAATCGAACTTATTTGGCATGAAAACAGCAAAAAATCACGGGAGAACTGAAGAAACAGTAATATTACACGTCGTCTACGAGAGCGCTCTAAGATAGCATGCGCCTGTGCGAGTCGAGACCTGCTTCTCGGAAAGATCACTGATTGCGCCAACGTTGCGAAAACGCAACAGGGAAATTGGATTCAATATTCTGACGCAACAATGAGTATGATTTTTGAATTTTCAAAACTATTCTTTCAATAAACACTATAGCATTACACTAAACTAAAATATTTATTTGAATTTTATAAAAAAGAGCTCCTTTAGCTAATTAGAAATATGCCATGTTATTCGGTTGAAAACTTAGCCCAAAATAATTCCTCAGAATAAAACTGTATGGTGAGAAAACTGTATAAAAACGTACAGCACAGCAAAATAAAGAATAAAGAAGAGTTCAGAGTAAAGTATTTGGAGTTTCATTTCAAAGAGACTCTAAAAAAAAATTATATAATTGGTGTTGCGTTTTCGCAACGGTGGCCGTAAATGGGTTAATGCTACAGAAGGTTACCGTAACATTCATAGTTTGACTTAGCAGAAAAACACTAATGACACATGTACTATGTGCGAATTTAATCACATAAGATTATAATAAATAAGATGTGATACCTAATTTATTTATTGATAGTACGTTTATTTCATAATATAAAATTTGAAAGAATATAGATATCTAAAGAGTACTAATATTTCAGTATTATTTTCTAATTATAATGAATTAATATATTATTATTTTAAATTAAAATGAAGATAAAACTAAATACAGAAATTAAAAATGGTTTACAAGCACCCCAAAAATTATGATGCGATTTATGAAGATTTGTTTGTGCAGCATGTGACATTCGTAACGCATTTTTACCCAGTGAGATTAAAGCGGTGAGATAGGTGAGGAACTAGTCGAATTAGACTTCCCAAACGACAAACACTACAATAAGATGATGCACATTTACATTCCTATATGTGGTTAAGCACTGATATCTTTTCAGAAGAATTCAGAAGCTAGTAATTACGTAATTGAGCGTTTTCGAACATGTTACTCGTTTCCTCTACATACTTCCTCTTGAGGAGCAGTTGAACTATTCAGGACATCTTTGTTTTATTCCTTATTACTTGAAGCGAAAGTAAACTATAGACTTTCACATCACATAAAATCGACTAGGACTTTCTCACCGTTATTCAGTACCTTGTATTGCTTCCAGTTCTTACGTGCATTTATGTAATTTTCTTACTCCAGGGAGAAAGTTTAGGACAGTGCAATTCGTTGCACTTTCAACAGGAGCAAGAATCTTCACCAACATCCTTCCAATTTAGTTTTGAGCTGTATACTTTACTCCTGTAAGAAGCTTGCCTAACGCCTCTCTTATATTTTAGAGATATGCAATCCTTGAGACCTTGCAAATAACGTGTGACAGAACTTATTAGTGGTTTCCAGTTAGTTCAAGAATAGAATGGTCTTCAGAAAACTCAATTCTCTGTCCTTGAGTTCCTGCAAATAACGTGTGACAGAAAGTTCTCTAATGAACTTATTAGTGGTTTCCAATTAGTTCAAGAATAGAATGGTCTTCAGAAAACCCCACTCTCAGCTGTATCTCCAGTGTCCCGCATTTTGCTCAGTAACGAACCACAAAACATTTCCTTAGGTGTTGTTGATTTAATGTCTGATATAAGGATGATTGTATATTGCGGAAGCGATTTGAATAGATTTCTTGCTTTGTTCTTAGAAAATACAGATAATATATGAATTAAATTATATAATTTGTATCAATTGCTTTTTTAAAAGTTACTATTCCTTATTTAAAGATAATGTTTAAAATATATTAAAAATCATATTGATAAAATTAACTGTTGTAATCTGTTTAGAATTTTTAGAATATTTAATAGTTTGATGATTTATTTTAAATTTTAGTTGGTTTTACCACACAATCAGGTGGTAACTGGTGAAGGCATCTAGCAGCACTGGTCTGGACCAGACATTCGTCTTCATATTCAAATTCACTTCTCACGTCAAATTCACGTCAAAGTCACGTCAAAAATTCACGTCAAATTCACTTATCCCCATAGCTCGTCACACGCAGTTTTTAACTGTTTTTGACGTAAATAAATAAAATAAATAAATAAAATTGCGAATAAGCGGCATGCAATGAAAGTAACAAAATAAAAATATCTGCTGACAGCTGTGTTTAATATGGGGTTACTTTTGATATGGAATGACATGAAGTTTCGCTTGTAAGCGAAACTTCAGAATCCTATTGAGTTTCTGAGATTAGATTCATGATCGGCAGACAGTATCATTGATCCATTTCATCCATTTTTAATGAAATGTCCTGCCAAAATTTTGGAAAATAATTCAAACACAGGACTTCTTGCTCAAGAATCAACGAAACAAGGTTGTCTACATATTTTAAATGACTCATTTCGTCCGAATAATTGAAGATTTTTTGACACCTTCTCCCAATTTGGAAGTTCGGCCGATTGCGACAAAACGTTTCAAGAGTACTGAAAATGGGCTTGCGTTCTACAGTTCGATTAATATTTCTAAGAGATTGACAGATAGTGACTTCCTAGTAGAGGGGAAACAGTTACGCAATCAAAGTGTGCAATTTTTTTGTCACAGCACAGCAGGGGCGTGCGGTGATTACATTGCATACCCCAGCTGCCAGCGACCAACCAGCTTTCCCCTTCTTTACCGCAAACAAAGTAGTCGAACAACAGGAGATTCTTTCCCTCAACCGTGAAACAATTTTTTTAGATAAATTCAATATGCAATTTATCACTCCCTCACAAGATGTATTTTCATAAAGAAAATGTTAATATTAACTTACAGAACAGGATAATAAAATCTGCTTCTTGCAAATGTTGCGATAATCAAGGGACACTAAACTCCATTCTTCTTTCAAGACTAGCAAAATTCTCCATAGATTTTTAGAAAAATGAATGTATTGTATTTCCAGCAGGGATGATTCAATAGGCTAAAGAGAATAATCGTTTGCCATTAGTTCCGTTTCTATCATAGGTTTTTATTTGATTCCACCACATCACGCACAGTCCTGCCATGCACACTGACTCTCTGAAGGGCAGGGCGAGTCCCAGCGAAGATTTCACAGCTGGGGTTGCGCGGTGGGCCGGCGCAAAGATCGTAGCAGAATACACAGTGGGTGCTGTATTTTTGATCAAGTGATATACGGATCATCGTAATTTTAATTTTCAATATTCATTAAATGCTCATTCTTGCTTACCCCAGCAGTGCTGGGGTTGCTGGGGTTGAGTGCACGCCACTGCAACACAGCTCGCAAAGTTCGGTCAAGAACGCATGTCTGCTCGTCTGTATGAGTCAATAATAGTTGAAAATCACCCCGGGCATCACTCCTGATTATTTTATTCCCCAGGTGTATTAACAGCGGTTCGGTCAGTTTATTCGTTCCTTTTTGTTCATTTCTTTGGTGGGAGTTTGTTTTTAATTACCACTGCTGTAGCTGATACTCTAGAGATAATAAGAGTTTTGGCCTCACTTAAACTAAATTAAGAATATGGTTACGTACATAATATTTATATAGCACTACTAAAAATGTATAAGATGTTTGTTCAACAATTTTTTAATATTGTGTTTCGTTTATTTAAACTGCATCAATATTAAACATTATGATGAGCAGCTCTTGATTCAAACTGAGCTATCATGAGCCCATAAGCCCGTGTCTGAGGTTTTGAGTCGGCGGCCGCAAGCATGCGCTCCTCACAAGAGTGCATTGAAACACCTCGTTCCCCCAACCCCTTCCCTCCAGAAATTTTAATCATATTCAAACCTTCTTTATTTATAACATTTTTATGCTCACCTTTCATATTTGTACCAATGTTTTAATTAAATAATAAATTTACTTCATTATACCACTACCATTTTAAAACATACTTATAACACCTCCAACCCCAACTAGTTGTATTTTAAAACTTATTTAATTTTATCATTATTATCGCAATCAAATAGATTTATTGCTAAATTTATCTTTCAGCAGGATCCTAGGTGTATAATGTATTCATCACCTTGAAAGACAATGAATGTTCAACAGAAAGAAATTAATGAAAAAATGGATAATAGTCAATGTTTAAAAACATTCAGTACCAAATCACCGCATTCTCCCGAATGCGAATTCGGTCGACCGCGGTTTCCATTCGGATCGTCCCCTACCTGCAATACCAGTTTCTACAAAAAAAAGCACAAACCGGCATAAGTGGCTCAGGCATCAACTGATTGAAGTGAATTGAATTGATGCCTTATTTTACATGGCGAGGCTCAGGCCATGAGGACTGCTCTTCCGTCTCACCACGGAAATTGTGCTACGCTCCTTTCACCAACTAGCGGAAAGAAGGTTATTACTGAGGCGACAAAACAGGCGATTTGAATTTAGCTCAGAAGCTTCATTCAGGCTTGAGGATCTTTACATGCAAATAAAACTACTAACATGGGACAGCTGACTTTACTTCCCCTCCGAGGAAAGGCGCACGAAGGATTTTTTCGCCCTTAAAAATCCACGGCTTCGAACCCGTGAATTTGGGGTATAGCAGTCCGTTACGCTAACCGCTATACCATCGCCGCCGCAAAACTGATGTCACTGCAGTGCCTCTGACCGGGATGTCGTAGAGCTCGAGTCCTGTCTGTGGCAGGATTTTCGATACTAACTACATAGCTAGGTCGAATTCAGCCGCTGTCTGGAGGAGAATTAAAGCGACCGGCTGCTCTGTTCGGTGGTAGTTTTCCGTGGTTCCTCTTATCAATACCAGGCGAAAGCCGAAATAGTATCCTATCAAATGGGTCACGAACCGCTCGCGATTTTTCTTTCCTCTTCCTTGTCCGATCCTCGCCATTTACTTACACACACTTACACTTACATGCACTACATGCCAGGGAGATCAGTCGGTTGATTGATCTATTGTCAGAGATTCCGGGCGCGTCAACTACTAAGATCATTAGTCCCGATAGTGAAGTGCATGTTTTTGCCCAGATGGCGGTGGTTTCGAGATCCGGCACTGACCTACCGTCGGCTTGCGGGGTTTTCTCTAAGCAGGTATCTCTCACCAGCGGGGCACAGCCCCACCCGGGACAAGCTCCAAGTCCCCGACCGGTCTCCCAGCATGTGTGGTAGTGTAGTGCATGTTAGTGTGTGTGGTAAGGAGAGAAGATATGACAGGAAAGAGGTAGGAAATATTGCGCGCTGTCCGTGGCCCGTCTGTTAGGGGTGCTGTCCGCATACGTCTGGTGTTGATCGGAGAAAGCACGGAAAACTACCGATCAGAGCAGCCGGCCACTAGAATTCTCCTCCAAATAGTGACTGAACAAAATGACAACCTAATATCGAAAATCCTGCCACCATGGGAACTCCAATCTAGGACCTCCCGGTCAGTGGGACTGCAGTGACATCAGTTGATGTCCTGAGCCATATCTCCCGGAGAGGCCAGTCGGGAGCTTAGAGCTTGTCCCCCGCTGAAGTGGTGTCACGCTGGAGGGAGATACCTTGTTGGAGAAAAAACCCGCAAGCCGACGGCTAGGTCAGCGCCGGGTCCCGCCATCCAGCGGGGAAAGAACACCTCCGCTTCCGGCGATAAAAGCACGATGACCTCAGCAGTTGCCGCGCCCGGAATCACAAACCAATCAATGGGAAAAGCGAAAGGGAAAGGAAAGGCAAGGCATACGCACCTACGTAGGTGAGCTGGTGCTTGCCGCCGGGGCCCGCGAGGCGCGGCAGCACGCCCCGGAAGAGGCGCGCGGCGCGCACCAGCGACGGCACCAGGCGCGGGTCGCGCTCAGCCGTACAGGGGGCGTCGGGCCGCAGCGCCACCGTGCGCAGCCGCCCCCCTGCGGACACCAACGCTCCGTCACCGCGCCGCAACGGGGGACAACACATTGTACAGAAGTGTTCAGATTACTAGACTAAAGCATGTATTTTTAATGCTTACATGGCTATCCGGGAGACGCCGCGTCCAAGGCACAGACACTGGGCACCTGAGCCTTGAACGCGGCGTCTTCCGATAGTACTGACTCCGGCCGCGGAAGTCTACGCTCTCACATGTATTTTTAATGTTCATAAGGTTTCATGATATAAAAATTGGAGAGAAACGCTTATTACCTTATTGTTGAGCACACTAAATAGTAAAGGTTTGAATGTAACATGTACACGTAAGTAAGTCTGTAATAAAGGCAATGATTTTACAAAAAATGTCTCTAGTCTAATAATTTGAACACGTCTGTACTCTACACACATACTACGTAAGAAGTTATTTCTAACTTCGTATACGGAGATCTTGAAAATCCTGAGTAGAGGACTGGAGAGCGTCTCCACCATACGAGAACCGAGAATTATCTAATAATAACAATAATTAATAATCATTACATTTTACCACCTGGTTACTTTCGTAAATTTTGAAAACAACTGGGCATATACGGGAAGATATGGGTTCGATTCCCAGCCGAGGTAGTAAATTCCTTGAACGATCATATGTAATAATAATAATAATAATAATAATACAACATACGTCTGCAAAGGTGCATGGGATAGTTTTGCTAAATTATATGTTTTAAAGGTCACAGATTCTAAAACTGACCCACACATTCCATCACGTATAGATTTTTTGCAAAATAAAAACAAATATTTCATAAAAAGTACTAATTTCTTAACTAGATCTAAACTAAATATATTTATTTTCCTACAAATCTAAAAAATGTTTCTGTATACACAATTTTAGGTCTATTCATTTTCCTTATGAACCTTCCCTTTTTTCTTTGATGCTTCTCCGAACTCGTTTCCAGTTTCCTTCTTTGGTTTCTCGATTGAGCATCCAACACTAGGCAGCTAACATACTGACATCCCACTTTCCTTGGAAACGTTTCTCAAAATCAGGGACCATCTTGGTGAAATCGTTTCACTGTGATTCACTATAAGCTCTCACGTTTTCAGGAAATAGTCAATATGGGAATTGTAAGAAATGGACTTTTAAGCTCATCTTGCATTCTTG
This sequence comes from Acheta domesticus, assembly GCA_031308135.1. Lineage (NCBI taxonomy): Eukaryota > Metazoa > Arthropoda > Insecta > Orthoptera > Gryllidae > Acheta > Acheta domesticus. Next base: position 133,392,342 of record JAHLJT010009355.1, read on the forward strand.
TATTTCATACGCTGCCAGCATACGTTGTACAATGATTTTGTAGTCAGGGTCCTCAGTATTCCCCCAAAACTTACGCACTATATTCTTGGAGTCTTGGATTCTTGATTACTCCTGTCAGGAGAATTTAAATTACCTCTGCAAGCCATATTTCAGAAATAAAATAATATTTATAATATCGTTTGAATGCTGAATTTAACCGAGTGTGGTATAAGATTGAACTTAATTTGTTTTTTGAATCATGATCTAATCCAACAACAGATTGTTAATATTTATTTCTAGAACTCCAGATAACAAGTCTAAACATGTTCATATTACTCACTATCAACTCTTCACCTGTTTCGACACGATCATGGCAACCTTCCTGTTCACGCTACAAACTATCTCTATCCATCTATCTAAAACTAACGCTAACCACCACTCTCTTCCACCATTAACATTTTTTTCATTTATTACGAAGTTCAGCTATAATTGATACGATTAATGTGAGAAGTCTTACTTTCAAGGCCATTTGTTAAACAAAAAACATAATACTGTATTTTAAGTCAAGTAGAAATTTGCGGTAAACAAAAAATTGAGTATAGCAAAAAAACCCTGACGTGATGGAAAATTTTTCGTATTTTTTCGTTTTTAACAAGTTGAAATCTGTAAGAATATGTATAATAATCCTATGCAGTTTTTTACTTGCAGACATGTGAAATGCTTACCCTGCTTTCCACGTTGTTGCAAGTATATCAAGGTGTGTTATTAAATAACATTAATTTGTTATTGCTATTGCAACAGATACAACAGGTTCATGGGAGTTAGTCATGACAATGCAGTCCTAATTAGACGTTTGGCCGACGATTCCGAAAGTCTGTTTTCTTCAGGGCTGACAAAAACAGGCATCAACGGAGCTAACGACGCTTTCTCAGTAATGACCACCTGTGTCTGTGGCCCATTCGCGTGGGAACACCTCGCAAACACACGACATTTGCACATCATTCGTAACTATTCAGCGTACCTTAATAGCTCCGTTCTTTTTTGCCTGTAAGTTCTGACGAAGGAAATAAATTTTCCGAAACGTAAGCAAACATTTAATTAGCAGTAACATCGACAATTATCCACGATTTTTTCTCCAAATCCAGGATAACTAAATCCTGTTTGTTTGCTGCTATCGTGCGATCAGTTCGAATTTGTTGGTCATGCAATATTCCAACAGACGTCACGGCTTTGGTGAGTGTTCGTACCACTTGGGGCATGTGTTTGGAACTTCGAGGGCGGTACAGATCTGCCGGTGGAGGTAGCTATACACCCTGTCGTGTCTTTTCAAGTATTCGGTCTTTGCTAGGATTGGACAAGCTGAGACAATATGATCAATGGTTTCTACGTGTTCGTGGCTAATGCAGCATTTGTCATCGTGGAAAATTTTGAGAACCGCTTTATCATAATGTCGTGTTTCCAACGCTTGATCTTGGGCAGCTATTGTAAGTGCTGTCCGATTCTGGTTTCATTCTTCCCCTTTTGATCCTAACGATTGATCTTTACTGATGTGTACCACATAAATGATTAATCTTCTTCTTTGTGTTCTTCTTCTTCTTCTTCTTCTTCTTATTATTATTAATATTATTATTTTGTAGTTATTAATTAATAAACTAAAATGTGTTTTACAGACCGATTAACTCCCAGGGAAACTTTTATGTTAATCGATATTACATACGATTTTAAATGTTTCTGTTCATTAATTACAGCCTTCATTAGAATTTGTTACAAATCTGTTGCAATTTCTATTTCTTCGACTAGGAATACTGTAGAAAATAAATATTCAATAAAGAGGTCTTCTCCTTCTGTAAAATATTTGGTATAAACAGACATTAAACATTATTATTATTATTATTATTATTATTATTATTATTATTATTAATAGCATTAACAGCAGCATTTCGCTGAAGTCAATGCTGTACTAGGAAGATTCTAAATGCTGGAGGCTCCGGAGTTCCTTATTGATTAGTTATGTACGTAAACGTTTAAAGAACCATGTAGAACAAAAACACCGCGAACGGCTTGCACTCAATGGGAATTGTTCGGCTTCTGTGAGTGAAAGGCAAAACCGAGCGGCGTCGGAGAGAGGGTGAGGTAAAGCGGTCGTGGGAGGCGTGGTGGTGGTGGGGGGGGAGACTACTCACCTTGCGGCAGCGGCGTGCCGTCGGCGGCGAGCACGGCTTGTTCGGCGCGCAGCGCGGCGGCGGCGTGACCCTCGTCGAGCAGCGCGGAGGCGACGGCCGGCGGCGGGGCGCGGGCCTCCGTCACCAGCACCGACACGCAGAAGGAGCCGCGCAGGTACGGGGTGAGCGTGACGGACGCGCAGCTGCAGAAGACCAGGCGCTCCACGCCCGCGCGCACGCACTGCGCCACCGCGCCGCGCGCACCTGCGCACACACCACACGCGCGCACAAGCGCGCGCGTGTCAGCGCCCGACCCCTCCGTCTGCTTTTCACTCGCGCGCGCGCGCCGCACGTGCGCCATTGGGACGCCTAATTGGCATACAACGGCGCTCGCGACCTCTTTCGCTTCACTCGCGATGGACTTCGCGATGCTACCGCGCCCAACCATGGCTCCGCGTTGATTGGTTAAGAATCACTTCTCGGAGCGAAAGCCGCTAAAGGGATTGATTAATTGTACGCTATTTTCTAATCCCATTGTTTAATACTGCCATTTGATGGTTGCAACCAGTTGCATAATGATATCCTTTTCGATACAGATTTCATTATGACACAGATTCCTGACCAATCAGAGAAGTTTACAAACCAAGTATTGACACAATTCATAATTGAGAATCCTTCTAATAAATGTTTCATTCGGTTGTGTGCTATAAAAATTGTACTGAAATTATTTTTTGCTTGTCGGTTTTAATTTATTTTATTATAAGTATTTTTTCGTGGAATATTATTTAAAATAAATTGGATAGTAATTTCACTTTGACCCTATTTGACTAGTGCAAATTCTCTCTCGCAGGCGGAATCATTAGCACAGCCACCTGAGGCAGCGTGCTAGGGTAGCTTAGGGAGCTGTCCGCCTTGTCTGAATCCTACAATGTCAACGGCCACGAAACAATTCAATCAAAAGTTAAACTTACAAAAGTCGTAGAAAAAGTACCTTATGAAACTTGATGTAATGGGTATTAATACACTCGGTGTAGTTTACTATACTCGCCCGTTCCTCGTTCTTATCGTAATATCGCTCTCGTGTATTAATACCCATAATTACATAATCGTTTCATAATGTACTATTTTAGGTTCTGATTTACACGCTTCATTTTGACGAACGATTTCTGCGTTTTATGGTACGTGCACAGGTTTAATGTGCGTGCGCATGCGCGTAGCGGCTCTGCGGCCAGAGAAACACCTGTGCGCATGCGCGAGTAGGCTAGAACCCAAGAAAGCATTCGTCAAAGGAGGATGAGGGAACTCGATGTTGTCACTAATTCATGTGGCATTCACGTGATCGCGGTCGTCCAGCCGTGATCAAGCTCAGGACGTTTTATTTATTTTGGTGTATTGGATTATTGACATGAAGGCGCTTATTGGGCTGCAGTCTCATACCCGTATTTTCAGTCAAAAGGAATCTAACCCAGAAAAAAATTCCGAAGTTTCTTCTCAACTCTCTTTCTTCTCTTTTAAGGGTGCTAAATTCGAATTTGATGTTTGCCACCTCAAAAAAACGTCACAGAGAAAATTGCAAAAATCCTAAATAGTTCGACCTATTTTCAGTTTTTCGCTTTTATGTTCATAACTATACGTTTTATCGAAACAATTGTAACTAATAAAATTGAAGTAGATAAATTTCCTACAAAATGCGTATATTAACTTGAAATTCCTGGAAAACTGTTTAGGCGCTAGAGCGCGCTGAAAAGCGATTTCTTTTTTGGGCCGTTGGCCAAAGCGGGAGAATAGCTCTTTCCAGCCGTCCTATCCCGCGGCGACGCTCTAGTTTCACTTTATGATGCTTCAAAACAGCTGTTGTGAACAAATATTTTTTAGGGATTTTTGAAATTTTCTCTGTAAAGCCGACCTTTTTTTAGGTGACAAATATCAGATTTGAATTCAGCATTCTCAAAAATATATAGAACGGTTGAGAAAAAATCTTCCGCATTTTTTTCCCTGGATCGGGCCTTTTTGAGCACCAACTGAGTGGACTAGCAGGCTTTCTTTAAAACTCGCTCCCGGCGCGGGTCTAATGGATCTTTCGAGTAGGCGCGTCCTATCGGCGTACAGGTCGTGAGCCCTTCTTTTCGCTTGGGCATGATTGACTCCAAAATAGCACGGTTAAGAATCTCCAGTAGATGCTAATAACCATGATCCAATGATGACGAGATATTACACGAGAAGGGACCTATCAAGGTATACATACATCTGTCGTTAACCTAGGACTATGATGAGGAATAATTTTATTTATTGTATCAGAAGTATTCTTCTTCATTTCATTTTTCTGAGCATTTTTTCATAGAAGATTAGCACTCCCACAAGTTTTCAAAGGTATGTGTTTGGGGGGAGGGAGTCTTGGCGGGGATCGGCAAACTCAGAGAGACCGAACACGCTGTTGCCATGCACACTCAAATGAACCTCCTCCACTCACGTGAACCTACGACGTGAAGCCTGCTTTTCTCGCGCGCGCGATTGACCTCTTAATTAGCACGGTTCAGAATCGCCCCCAGCTCCGAAAACCATTGTGCTCAGATTAAAAGTTCTAAAGATTAACACAACGCAATGTGGCCACAAACTCGCGTGATAAGAGTGTGGTCACTGCCCCCCCCGCTACATCGCGATGCGACACGCTCGCAATAACAAGTATGATAAACGTGTTGATTGTTATGATTTGTATCACCCTAGTTCAAATTCAGTAAACAAACTATAAAAGAATTAAAGGACGAACGTTTCATATGTTTCATTGCATTTTACTCTTTAATTATGAAGTACGTGAGTCATTCAGAAAATAACGACCGTTCGTCTGTAATAATTAAAAAAATATGATTGTTTCAAAAAATGTATTTTCCTTACGTAAGTGAAGCATATCTTACTTCTCCACATAATCACCAAATGTACTGAGAAATTTATCGAATCTATTTACGAGCTTCAGTGTCCCCTTGTTGGACTCCTCAACCGTCAGCGTATTGACCTAGGTGTTCAATGCATTCTTATAACGCTTGCTCTTTGACATGAAATGGGAAACTCAGGTTTCATCACCAGTGACGGTTTGATTAAGATGTCTGCATCTGCGTGATACCGAGTCAAAAATGTCAGTGTTGTACCCATTCTGTCTGCTTTATGCTTCTCAGTAAAATTCCAGGGACCTCATCGCGCACAAATTTTGTTGAGACTAAGATAGTCTGTCACAATTTCACCAAGCAGAGAACGAGAAACCTGTGCGAAAGCTATGTGCAATTGGTCGAGTGTTAGGTGTCTGTCTGCCAGGATTTTGTCGTGTACTTGATTCTTCAAGTCATCTCTGATGAATGACTGGCATTCGGGTTGAGCTTCGTCATGCACATTTGTTCGTCCATTGTTTAACTTTTCGCACCACTTTCTCACATTTCTCTCTTTCATTTTTGTCTCACCATAATCTTGCTTTATTTTGGACGATTAATTTCTGAAGGTTTCAACTTCTGTGCATTCAAAAATCGAACAACACTCTTTATATCACAGTCGACGGGATTTCCTATCGTAGGATTCATTTTGAACGCTCATAAACTGCACAATTATGACTTCTTGCAAACTACTCTCACAGAATGCTTAGAAAAGATGTCAGGTAAATCAGTGGAACGAGAGTAATGGAGAAAAAATAACCTGGGCGACAGGAATGTGCAAAAGGTCGTTACTTTGTGGCTGACCCTTGTACCTAATCGCATTACGTTAGTTAGAAGTTACCTAACGAAAATAGCATATCTCTCAAAATTAACGCAAATGACAACGGCAACGAAAAACAAACGACTACCAAAGAAGCGAAAAAATTGCTATGAATAAGTTGACCGATCCGCTGATAACATTAGTAAGGGACAATAAACTACAATAGGTGTGATATAATAAACTATAATAGAGTTGACTTGTAACTATAACAAACTCTTGAAATAGAGAAGTTGTATGACTTACAATGAGTTTTAACCACTAGGTTGTTCCATTATAGAATACGAAAGCTTTCGATTGAATAATAGTACCCCCCTATTATTCGCGATTCAGTTGTCAGTTACGTAGTACCTGTAATCGGCTGTACCTCTTTTATCCACCCCCACAATCTCATATCCTCATTGCACGTGATACAAGGCGACAAGTTAGATAGTCCGTTAGGCTACCTCTTTCCTTGTGTTTAAATTCCGTTAACAGGCTTCCTGGGGATGTTCTGTTTCCATATCCACTAGCTTCCATTGTGTCATGTGAACCTGCACCTGAGAATGCAATTGCTCTTTTCTTATCCCTCATTCTCACACACGCACAATATCGGTTAGAGAGATGTGACACTAGATTTAAAAGTCCCGTCTTAATCTACATTCCCTCTTGCAACTCTTACATTTATTGTATCTGATACGTGTCAAGCCGATTACCAGATGTGTGCTAGATTTCCTAGAATATAAATAATGTTTACTCCAGGTTTCCTCAAATGTTTGCAGTTCCCATGTACGCTAGTGCGTATTCAGGGCTGTTAAGATTTAACACTAACATACGGCTAAAGTTAGCCGGTTAATTCTTACATTAGTCAGGTAATTTGGATAAAGTTGCATGACTGACGAACGATTTAATGTAGGTATTAGCATAGACACCTGGCTAGGTAAGATGATTATACGAGTTTGAGGTGTCTTGCGTGATCACGAGAAGTATCTTGACATAAAAATGCTTTGGAAATTATGCGTTGCTCAGACGTGAGGTTGTTTTATGAAAATCTCATGATGTTGTGTTATTAAGTTTGGAGCCTCGTCACCATTTCAGAAATGTGCAGAAAAGCGTCAACTGACGTTCATAATAAAGTTAGGTTTGGTATTACAGTGTAAATATCAATTTACTGCTGACACAATGTAACTTTTTTAAATATATTTGTTACCTGTGTCCATAAAAATAAAAGGGTGTTTGAGTCGGAGAAATGATGTACGTACGTTTAGGAATTTCGTTGGTTGTAGAGACATCAACAACAGAATATTCTGAGTCAGGCACTTGATACTAAAGATACGACTATCTCTTTGAGAGCACACTAGCACTAGAAAAGTTTCTACCAGCGAGGATCATTCTCAACGCACGAGCATACTTAATGTTTATTGCACCAACGTGTCTCTTTATTAAAATTCCTTAAAAATTAAATTAAATTTAAAAATTAAAAAAAATTTAAAATTTATAAAAATTACTCCTGTTGACCAGCCCATGATGTGATGCAGATCAGAACTTGAATACTAAATGTCGGGCCTCCCAATACCAATCCCTACTTTTTATTACATAATAATTACAATATAATAGCCAGGGAGATAGGTGTACCACTGGTGTACTGTGATGTAACATACATCTATCATAATAAAATATCACGATGCAACAGACAGAAACCAGATATTTTGCTGCTTATAAATGAACGAGGAATTTCAGAGGGACTGGAACAGGACTTTCTTTAAGCGGATCCAATTCGAGGAGGGTCGTTTGAGGAAACGACAGAAATAAATAAGTCATAATGACAAAAATAGATTTTCTCAGGGTGGCAATTATCACGGAAGCACGTGTGCGCTTGTGTCTGGGATAGTTTAAATACTTGAATTTCAACGCGCGACCTATAACCGAACTATAGAAAGATCAAGCATGTTTCATTTCCCCTTGATTCCTAGTCATCGCATAATCTGTGTGTGTGTGGATGAGATGTGCTTTAAGAGAATAATTTAAATGAGATACTTATCATATACATGTTCTCAGGTTAGCACCTAGCCGTGCGCGCCGGCGGGGGACGCATTAAAGTACACATCGAAGATTTTCATTTTAAAATCAGTCACAATGCGTCATGGGTGCATAGGTCATGGGTGCATAGGTCATGGGTGCATAGGTCATGGGTGCATAATATTCATTGGTTCCTCTGCATTTTCATTTCCTTATATCTATTATTCTAGTCCCGTAACTAACAAGGATGAAGCGGAAATCGATTTGCGGAACGGACTTTCCCATGCAAGTTTAACGGTCTTGCACACAACTCTAGAGTGCATGCAAGTAGAATGTTTGTAATACTACAAGTGAACTACTTGCCTTGAATGAGTTGAAAGTGATTTAATTAATACCTGATAATCGAATCTCTTACTTCAATAAATCGTAGTATTTTATGAATTTTTTATATTTCGAATATTATCATTTTTGATAGCCAAATGTTGGGAAGGTGAACTGCAGATTATATGACAGGTTCGTAACCCTAACAGACCGAGTTCACTTTTTCAGAAAATTGTAATAATATGATTATTAGGACCTTCCAATACCATTCCGAACTTTATTATATACCGCATTCGATTGACTTTCAGTACGTTTGTTTCTATGACTAGAAACACTCAACATCAACATTCCCCATTTATTTTACACAATCTGTGCGATTATACGAATAACTGGCTGAAGTACCTTACGGTGACATGTTATTCATCATAATTTATTAGACAAAAGGAGGAATTCCATCTATTCCCGCCCTGTGGCGGAGCCTGCTTCTATCTATTCTCTTGCATCGCCTCTCTACCCTACCCTCGATCCTCGCTGCCTTGCTCCCTTCTGGAAATACACATTCTTCAGAACTCACTAAAATACATTCTCACTAAAAATATTTATATTTTTTCTTATTGAGGTTCCCGAGCTCAAACTTCATTCAGTTTATAACTGAAAATAATAAATAAATCTAAACTAAACACAAACTATATTATGTTTGTGGAATTTTATATATTATTCCAATATTTTTAATCAATCGCCACATTGTAAAACTCACTCTTTTTTCTATTTTTTTCTTCACACGTATTTATAAAGAAAAGTTTGAATTGATCTTGCAGCGGTAATTGACGTTTAAATATAATTAAAGTAATTTTAATTCATTTCGACTACGCGTTTTAGGGTCCTTGATAAATATTGGAAGGACGGAAAGGAACCATTGAACACTTAGACAATTATAATATCTCCAAACATATGAGATCACAGTGGATCCCGGCCGACAAAAGTTTTTTATTATCTGAAACAACCTCTTTTGTTCTGTTTTCAACAATCTTGAAAACCAGCGTTGACACACATTCAATTCCTCCAAATATCCGTTTACCATTTCTGTTTTACTTCAATTATACTTCTTGCCGAACTTTCATCAATTTAAATAACCATTCCTTCACCACGCAAAGCTACGCTTTCACTTTCCATTACAATAAAACACTTCCCAATACAAATTCATCCATCCGTCACAGTTTCAGCATAACACGTAAATCACTCATAAAATGTTTTCAATCGCACTGACGCTCGTGCAACTCGCAAATACATAATAATTTCGTTTCATTTATTAAATCTAAATATGTGTGCATTCATACCTTTTTATGACAATATTAAGCACATCCATCAGAAAATTATTTCTTCCAATTATTTCATATATTTGATACACTTAATACATTCATGCCTAGACGCTAAAATAACTTTTATAAATGGTCAGAGAAAAATTCAGAATCATTTCGGATTAGACAGTTGACAGTGAAAATGAACAAACAGACTTCTCCTATGAATATGCAATTCTGTGCATTGATGAATTCAATTTTAGTTAGATGAATCTTAGTCGTCGTCACCAAGTGACGCGCAGCTATAGCACATTGATGCACTCTTGAATCTCTGATGTAACGCTAGGTGAAAAAGTGCAGAAAATAATTATTTTGTAAATATATTGAGGTTTATGGTTGTAAATCATATCCTATAGTACTACTGACCTTCAAAGGTAGTTAGCACGAAAGTTTCATCGATATTGAACCAGTACATTAAGATGTTATCGCGCTCTAACGCGAAGGTCCTATGTCTTCATATATTTGTATAGAAGTATAGATATAGATGTACATTGGCTGTTTTGTAATTATTAAAAGCGCAGATACTTTCGTATTATTGATGGGCAAAATGTAGATGCTAAATGTGAAAATAAAATCATCTTAAACAAAGCACTAATGCCGAGTTCTGTTTGCGAAAGAACGAGGTCGCAGACCTGAAAATGTCGTAACGAAGTAGCGGTATCGGTCGTAAACAAGTCTTGTAGGCTATTTCGCTTAATGAGAAGGAAAGCTGCTTCTAGGTATTCATTGACGTCTTCCCACACGTTAATGAAAATATATCGGTTTTTGATCTTCCTCTACCTCAATTAGCACATAGTAATTCTTTTTCTGGGAACATGCAGTCAAGATTCATACTAAACCATTTATTCCTAAAGTAATTTTCAGAATGAATTGTTGATGTATTCTTAGAGATGAAAAAATATGTTTAATTAAATACAATACAAAATGATATAGTAAAAGTGAAATAAAACTTGAAAATTATGTGATAAGTTCCACTCCATGTGTTTATAGTCCGTCTCCTTGCTTGGGGGTATTTATTAATGTTCTTTTAGTAATCTGTTCGATTTGGTCATGATGTGTACGAGTGCATACAGTAATGTTCTGACAACGATTACGATCAATCCAAAATTTAAAGTCAATAGCGCTCGTTAAAAGTACATACCATAGTAGTTAGAAAGTGCATATCAAGATGAATATTAATGTCGATTCTATTAATACGAAATAGTAAATAGTTTAAGAATATCGCTTCATCACATTTTCATTCTTTATCCTCGTATTTAACTCTCATGTAATAAAAAATACAAAAGATGCTTTAACGAACGACACAAAATATCAACAAATCACGATATTTAATTTATGATATATTTAACGAAAGAAATGGTCGATGTGTCCGAATACCGACTTTATTCCCATTTCCTTCAATTGCTTTTTTTGTTTCATTAGTTCTATTATGGTTCTTTTGTACTGGTATTGTGTCTTTTTTCTTTTTTTATTGTTGGTAAAAGTAAAAGAAGGCTGTGCCTGCAAACCCACGTATAACAGGGTTTGTTGCGGTTGCAGCTTTGTTATTGTAAAACAGGTGAAGAAAATGCGGAACGTTTCTCAAGTATTTAGGAAAACTATGTATTCAAGGAAAACTCTGCACACTTCAGAGAACTTACACATTCAGAAATGAAGAGTGTAGGTTAATAAAAATCAGTAATTTTGAATGAGAATGAGAAAATAAGTTTCATTCTTCTGGATCTTACGGCTCAGCAGTTGTTCATGTAACTCTGAATACTATTTATACTTCTCGGTCAATTGTACTCGTGTACGTTCCGTTTCGTACTGATGCGTAGGGCCAAATTCATAGCCGACTCTTAAGGAGTAAAAGAATTATTAAAACAATAATTGTTTTCTGAAAATAAGTAATTATTAGTAGAAGTTCATGTATCAAAGCTGTTCCTCAGGACAACGGAATTGGAGTTTTAAGTGATCGGATACGTAACGTGTCAATTGCGCCAGCTGTTTCGCGTTTGAGTGACAACGATGTGTTCACAATTAGTTTTTTTGTACAAAGAACGTCCAAAATTACATGTGCGCATTCAAGATGTATGATAATATTACAGTTCCAATGGATTATCCACTTTTTTTTTACCTTTTCATATTACAAATGACTTTTGCAAATAGAATTGAAAATATTCACCGAAATAATTGCTGTCGTCTTTTCCAAAGAAAAAATTTCATAAGAACATAGCACACACCGCTAAAGAGGAGACCGAATTAGGGACACGGAATAAGGGAGCCGGCAACTTCCCATACGGAGGCGAGTGGTGTCTGACCACTCGTTTGAGAAACGCTACGTGTGTGATTAGTATCTAACGAGAATATGCATATAAAATTAATGGTGTTAAATAACGTATTTATTAACGGGTACGATATAATGTTGTTAGGAGAGTGAGCGATAAAGACCATTAGGCATAGAGTCTACTTTATAACATCGAGAGCATCGTTGTGTCTCTGATGAGTTCTTGGAGGTTGCAGCCTCAATAAAAGATGTCCTTCTTCAAAAATACTCGAGGGTTAGGAGGTGGCAGAGGAGTCGGAAATGTTGGCAAAGACCTTGAAGGTATGTGCTTAGAGGTCTTCGTTGACGAAAGGTAGTACTTGAGCTCACACAATGGTGAACTCGGGAGACCGTTCATGAATGTGAGGAGGGAATGTGTCACTATTAGTGCATTGTTAAATGTTGTACCCAATGTATTGTCTTAATTATCCGTACAGAAAGTCTCTAAAAATGCGATAATGACTGCGGTTTACCTCCTCTCATTCCTACTCCAATTCATTGCTCACTGCTCTCTGGAGGAGAATTCTAGCGGCCGGCTGCTCTGATCGGTAGTTTTCCGTGGTTTCTCCGATCAACACCAGGCGAATGCCGGAGCATCACTCTAACAAACGGGCCACGGACCGCGCGCGATCTTTCCTTCCTCTTTCTTGTCCTATCCTCACCCTTTACACACACTACACTACGACACATGCCGGGAGACCAGTCGGGAGCATAGAGCTTGTCCCGGCGGTGCCCCGCGGGTCGGAGATACCTGGTTGGGGGAAAACTCCGCTAGCCGACGGTTAGTCGGCGCCGGATCTCGCCATCCAGCGGGGAATAGATCACCGCCATTTACCGAGGAAACACGCACTACACTTACGGGACTAATGACCTCTGTAGTTGACGCGTCCAGAATCACAAAGAATCAATCAATCACTGCTCAGGAGTGATTGTGTGTGTATTATTGATTCCGGACGCGCCTTAGGACATTAGTCCCATAGTGTAGTGAGTTATATCCGCGGTTGGGGGATGTTCCCATTCCGATGACATATGAGATCCGAGACTGATCTGCACATCGTATTTTCCCCCTTTCCAGCGGAGTAGCGCCCCAGCCGGTACAACTCTAAGCTCACGACTGATCTCCCCAAAACAATGATGGTGCAGTGCATGTATTGATTGAAGAAGCTAAGAAAAACTACCGATCAGAGTAGCCAGCCACTAGAACTCTCCCCCAATCAGTGGCTGAATTCGACCAAATTATTAAGGGAGCATCGGAAATACACCACTGTCGGGACTCGAACACTGGGACCTCCCAGTAATGATGCTGCAGAAGAATGTAATGCCGCTGAGCTGTCACTGCTAAGAGGATAGCGCTCGAGGCCGCGCTGCGTTGCTTACCTTCGACGTTGCTCTCGTGCAGGTCGGCGTCCGCGTCCGCGGGGAAGCGGTAGGAGACGAGGCCGGCGCAGTGGATGACGCAGTGGGCGCCGGAGAACGCCTCCTGCACGGCCGGCGCCTCCACGTCCCGCACGTCCCCTACCCACGCGCGGCACGGCTTCTGCTCCTTGTACCCTGCGGATAAGACGGATAAGACGTCAACTAGTACAAACTTTCAAATGGTAGCACGGCTTCTGCTCCTTGTACCCTGCGGACAAGACGTCAACTAGTTCAAACTTTCAAATGGTAGCACGGCTTCTGCTCCTTGTACCCTGCGGACCAGACGTCAACTAGTACAAACTTTCAAATGGTAGCACGGCTTCTGCTCCTTGTACCCTGCGGACAAGACGTCAACTAGTTCAAACTTTCAAATGGTAGCACGGCTTCTGCTCCTTGTACCCTGCGGACAAGACGTCAACTAGTACAAACTTTTATGGTGTCACGGATTCTGCTCCTTATATCCCGCGGACAAGATGTCAACATCGTAGCACACAGTTTCATCCTTGTACCCTGCGGACAAGACCTCAACAACGTAGCATAAACTTTCAAACGGTGGCACGGCATCTGCTCCATGTACCCTGCAGACAAGACATCAACTAGTACAAACTTTCATAAAGATTCTGCTCCTTATATCCCGCGGTCAAGACGTCAACACCGTAGAACACAGTTTCATACGCTGACACGGCTTGCTCCTTGTACCCTGCGGAAAAGACTTCAACAACGAGCACACACTTTCATAAGGTGGCACGGCTTCTGCTCCTAATAACCCGCGGACAACACGTCAACATCGTAGTACACAGTTTCAAACGCTGGCACGGCTTGCTCCTTGTACCCTGCGGACAAGACCTCAACAACGCAGCACAAACTTTCGTACGATGGCACGTCTTCTGCTCCTTATACCTTGCGGACAAGACGTCAACAACTGGTACACACTTTCATACGGTGGCTCGGCTTTTGCTCCTTGCACCCTTTTGACAAGACGTCAACAACGTAGCACACATTCTCTCATAGAGTCATTCGGCTTTTGATCTTCGTGCTCTGAGCAAGAATTAATAATAGTTGATTTTTTATGAAGCTTCAGTCCCATTCGGGCCCTAGCTAGCTATCTGTGCTGATATATTTAAGTGTTTCCAGATCCTTGTGAAAAGAGATTAGCTCATCGACCAGCCTGAAGGATTGGAATGGCAGAATGGAAAATGATCACACTTGGTTTGTGAAGCATTGTTTAACCCATTAACGATCTCTCTATTAAATCATTAGCGATTCTGTGCGATCTCGGTTCAAATAACATCTACAATTCGGAAATTTCAGAATTTGCCTACATGCTCAGATGTAAATGTGTCGAGCCATTTGCGCCTTTTCTTGCTAACTCCTTACATAGCAGTCGAGTATCATACGTCCGTCGGACCATCATTCACGGTTAGATCACGTCCATTTCGCCAATGAGACAAATGGGATGTCATTCAGTGCGTCTCGGCCTCTTGGTGAAGTAATTTCTAATTTTTTGTAGATCTATCCTGAAAATTCGAAGAAATGTCTACAAAATCGTGTGATTTTGCAAAGTGTGGAGTACTGTGTAAACCGCACGTCGTCATGGAATAGTGTAAAATATGTTGTATGGGGAGACAAACGAGAAAGAGAGATTTGTATAATTGTGAAGGAAATGATGTTTGTTAAATTGTAAAATTGCATTTTTTCAGTAAATTTAATATGATGTGATAAAGAAATGTATATTATGTCCATTGGGAAGTAGTAGGCAGCATCGTCAGCAATATAAATATAATAGATTTTTATGTCAGGTTCAGTGTAACGAAGTTTATTGGTGAACACTGAATGTCTATACTCCTCCAGCATTTATGTGAATCGTTATGACTTAATTCACCCGTTTGCCGAAAATTAAACCGAATTTTGTAATCAAACGAAAAATTAAACAAATATTTTAATCGTTACGTTTACACATGCCTTTCTATGTCTGAAAATGGATAAGGCTAGGTAGTATGTTTACTACTGTAGTATGTTTAAAATGTATGTGCAATATGAACTTGCAAAGTAATATAAAGACCTGTATACACGATGCAGTTTTCGTGCAGTCCAGACGTTTTCTGCATGAAAATATTATGAAAATGTTCATAATTTTTCGTGTAGAAAATATAGTTCGACTCCAGCGCCTCTAGCGGCAGAATCGTTCAATAACTGTAATCGGCCATGTCGATTGTATGGTTAGGTGTGTCAAGGTGCGATTGTATCAGTGATATATTGTGATAAACTTGCTGTTCCCCAATTCCTGCCTTCCTATTTTTATTCTCTATGCTCCTCATGGTTAATTAATACTAAATCAAGATCACAGCCAGAATGCACGCACAGAAATACCACCACTGAAAGTACTCGGACAGTGCAATTTAGTTGTTTCTCGTTAGACCCCAGGCGGCGGCTTGTGAAGAATCGTGCAGAAACGTGCAGAAATCATGCAGACCGTGTATGCGCGACTTTTGGCTTCTATGCTTCTAGTTTGGGATCTTGAAGTTTCTGTCTGCACGAAAACTGTACAGTGAATATCGGGCTTAAAACTTTTAACATAAAAATGGTTATTGGAGGCGCCAAGCTAAGCTAGGCGATTATGTCGAAAAGTAGGAAAAAGACTAAGCTTTCCAAAAATGTATATTTCAAAGCAAATAAATGTTTTCATTGTTAAAAATCATTGGGAATCTTATTTTACGGACAACCCTCGTAATTCAAGATAAATTAGCGAGTGTTATGTCATATGGTGAGTCAGGTACTCCATCGGAAGCTGCTCGGAATAAATCGAGAGGAAAACGAGGAACAGACCAGTCAGAGGAGCCGGTCTCTCACTAAGGAAATTACCGACTTTGACCCAGATACTTAGCTGTGGAATATTTGCCACCGCAGGGACTCGAATTCATGACTTCGTCTTGATTTCAGTCGTGGACTCGTCGTTACCCAAGGTACTCCACCCGATCATTTAAATTGAAAAATTACGCAGAATATGCATTTTGAACTGTCTTCTAAAGTAAATCTGTGAAACAGAACACCTAATAATCAGGGAAGTGTACCATTGGTGTACATATCGAAGATTTTTATTTTAAAATCAATCTCAATTGTTCATTAAGATTAGTCATGGATGCATATTATTCACTGGATTCTCTGTATCTTCATTTCGTTATATCCATTATTCTATTCCCGTAACTAACAAGGATGAAGCGGCAACCGGTTTGCAGAACGGACTTTCCCAAGAATGTTTAATGGTCTTGCACACAACTCTAGAGTGCATGCAAGTAGAATGTTTGTAATACTACGAGTGAACTATTTGCATTGAATGAGTTGAAAGTGATTGAATATCAAATCTCTTACTTCAATAAATCGTAGAATTTTATGAATTCTTGATTGAATTTTTTAATATTATCATTTTCAAAAGTCAATCTTTGGGAGATGAACTGCGAATTTTATGAGGATTGCACAACCATAACAGACCAAGTCCACTTTTTAAAAAAAATGTAATAATGTGATTGAAAAGTAAAGAAAACCATGTTCTGTTCCTTGCTATAATGAACTAAAATCATAGTTCTCCCACTGCTGCAGAGCGTTTGATAATATTTTATTACTTCACTGAATCTGTTGAACACTTATCTGTTGAATACTTTGAAGCTCAATTTCTCGAAGTCATACTAATTGAACTGCGTTTGTTTTCGTTATGAACCCTCATATGTGAACTGCTGTAGTGCTTAAGGGAAACAGTATCGTGCTGGACTCCAACACGAACGTTGCATTAAATACAATAGAACAGGCACGTCAAACGAGCCCGCACAAGCTACTTTTCCGCCTGGAGAGACCGGCGCTCCTACGGGCACGGGCAACTTCCGCTGACGCCGCACTCATGTCCCCTTAAAATCCAGAAAGGGGTGTACACGCGCAAGCTGAAGCGGCTTGAGACGGTGAATAGTAGCTTCGTACGAAAACGTTTGCCAGATCTTTCCTATCAAATAACCGAGAACGTATGTATGTATTATGTTTACATTCTTCACGACGTATTGCTATTTGATGTTTAATTTGTTACTAAATTCTCCCTTAGTAAATACATCTTTACTAAGGACAGAAATCTGTTTGAATGACGAATTCTTTCCTTGTTTCCGTTTTGTATTATGTTATCAAATCATTCACTTATTTATTTATTTATTTAGAAAGATTGTGAAATAAATTAACAACTTAATAAGTGTTAACTGTGTAGAATTGTTAAATTAATAAGTTAACAATTCTCGCTTACGGACAGACAGCACTTTTAACAGATAAGAATATTTGTTTGTTAAACCTTTTAACCTGAACGTAGAAAGTTCGTACTGTCATATTCTCTTAAGTAAACAGGATTACAAAATCTATATATTTTGATTCAACTTTAAAAAATTATTCTCAATTGAGAATTTTAAATTTGACGGATGTATTATTTCATTTTAATGGATATTTATTTGCTTTAAAGAGAAAATAGAAATTAATGTAGCTTAATTTGGGGCAATAACTGTCAAATGACTTATCGTAAAGACTGTCATGGACCAGGTATCCAATGTACCACAACCCTTTCTTTTAACTCTGGCGCCAATTTCTCGGAATGCTCAGTGCCCGGGAGCTCTAGTAAGCTTGTTACCTTGCTCGCGACCTTGACATGCCTGCACTAGAATAATAAGTGTCAATCACAGCAAAACTAAGTTAATTGTGGTTGATTTTTGCGCTCTTAATTCAGGGGTTTGCCAAGCCGTGTATTCTGTGTTTGCGAGACCTTCTCAAACGGAAAGAACGCTAATAAGAGACCGGAGGTTCGAGGTCAGTATGGGGAAAAGAACATGCACTTACCCAACGTGTTGACGTATGGTTTGAGGTCCAGCACCCGGATCTCCTTGACGGAGGCATCCCGCTCGTGAAGCAATTTGACTACATGCTGGCCGAGGAACCCACTTCCACCTGAGGAAGAAGAGACGAAATGTATAACTTCTCTAAACCAATCGTAGGTCTTGGGGTGAACCTAGCCCTCACTTTCAAATTTAATTTACCGTTAGTCAGTGTTCAATGTTTGCAATGGTCCATGGTGGATTGAAATACTAATTTT
Source organism: Acheta domesticus (assembly GCA_031308135.1). Taxonomy (NCBI): domain Eukaryota; kingdom Metazoa; phylum Arthropoda; class Insecta; order Orthoptera; family Gryllidae; genus Acheta; species Acheta domesticus. The sequence goes on from JAHLJT010009355.1 coordinate 133,410,729, forward strand.
CATGACTAGGATTTGTATGATATTACACATTTTTTGTTTATTAGCTATAATCAAACTTTTGTCATCTGTTTACGAATGAGGATCTTTGATGCAATTTGAGATGTATTCAATAATCCATATTTGTCCATGTTTCCTTAAATAGCGCTTGCTTTTACGAACTGAAGGAGTATTCAAGTATCGTAACAAATTGCAGCATTTTGTTTGCCACAAGTACATTTTATATTCTTTTTTGAACTCGCAAGACGGTCTTTTTAAAACATTCTGACGATAATGGAGTTAAGTAAGAATGCATAAAATAATTTTAATAAAGCATAATACTAAATATAGTAAATACGAAAAGAATAACGACATAGTGATGTACGAATTACGTAGTAAATTATGAGAAATATGTGGTTATATCTTTTCTTAAAGCACATTTAAGTAGTTCAATTTTCCAGTGAGCCGCCCTCACCCTCGACCTACGATGAGTCGCACGTAGTGATGCGACATCGAAAACAAAACAAATGTTTTTAAACAGAGAAGTTCGAATTAAAATATCGGTATTAAAAATTCATCGAACAAAACCCATCGTTTTTAAATATTAATATTTTAAATCTGGTTTACCCTCTAACATTAAATTCGATTTAATGTTAAATTTAATTTGACACTTGCCCAGTTTATAAATTTATAATTTAGATTTAAGTGAAAACTTAAAAAACTCCTCTCCATGTGCGAAATACGAGGAAAGACGTAGGAATACCAGGGCATTGCGGTAATCTCCGGCGAGAGATAGAGTGCTCGATGAAGATAGTTAAAACTGCGTTCGTTTGGATCCATCACATAAACTGATAGTGGTATCATCAGTTATTATTTCATTTTTCAACTTTCCCAAAATTTTTATTATAGAAATTTTTCAATCACAAAATAACGTACATAAAACACCGATGTTAACCCGGGAGTGTCCGTAATAGATAGACTCACGCCAGTGCTCACAATGTATCTCTCAGATATAGCTAAAATTTTTCGTGAATGGGAATGATCTGAAGCTCTATTAACTGAAATACGTATTTTATTTGGTTTGTACATATTTCTCAATGCAATTGTTAATAAATCGTACACTTGTCTTAGACATGCCTGAAAATAATACCATGATACGTTCCGCTTACTCCAGGAGCTCATAATGCACTGGCGCCAATGTACACTACGTATCTGACAGATATCGCGCAGCGCAGTGATCACGTTTCAGCATGCTCACGGGAAATGACCCATCGAAAAAATAAAAATAGTAGGCCAGGCGTTCTCAGAAAAGTACAATGAAGAAATACTTGAAATATCAGACGACTAATGCATCGTAATAATTCAGAAACACAAAATTGCCCTGGCTTGGATCTCACAGATCTATTGCGAGCGCTCCCCGGTTAAAAAACATCAGCATTAATACAATGTTTAAAACATCGAGATTCTATAAAGCCATCGACATCGATGTCGCATTCCTTCCTCCGCAAGTGTTTTCGACCTATCCAGTCTTCCATATGGTGTTCAGCGGAAAAGGGCGCAAGGTGTTGATCGAGAAGTCTACGACACTTTCGTCTTGCCGGGGATTCCCATTTCAGGACAGGCGAAATAGGAGACAGACAAAATTGTTTACAAATAGTAAAAGAAAGAAAAAAATTATTTCCAAAGGAACACGAATGTAAAAGAAAAAATAAAATGCTAATATTTGTTGTAAATTTTAATCGTAAATAGTAAAAAATATGAACCCAGCTCGTCTCATCGTTGATAGTTAAATGCATACATTTCTGTGATGAATATAATCAGCATAAATGCAGGGATTTAAACAGCGAAGTTCACATTTTTGTTGACATACCATTTACTTGTACTTAGGTTTGAACTTGTTACCTAAAGACTTGTAAACTATAAAAACAAATGTATTAAAAATGTTGGAAAAACTACTTATGTTTGCTGTGAGAAGAAAGGAACCCACCCAGGGATCAAAGTTTTCGGTTCGACACGCTCAAAAGTCACGCTACCAACTTGCTCACGGTTTTTCCTAGATCTTCCTTGCTACGCAGGAAATCGATTTGAATATTTTTACCGTGATATCCGTATTAGTTAATTTCTGATTATTAACTACAAGAACTGATAAAAAGAGTGTCGCCCTTGTGCCAGATTACAGACCATTTGCTGCTAATACAGTCCTGAGGCTAAAGCTAAGAAGCTTTTAGAGACTACGTCAGGAAGATGGCGGCTGGCAACACACACACGTCATGGCTTTGCGCCGTTGCACACACACTTGAGAGCTCTGGAGTGTTGTGAAGAGGAGCATAACTACCATCTCCGGCTGTACAGCAATATTTGATTTTCGCCAGGAGATTGGTCTTGTCTACTTTCGACCACTCTTGCTAGTCGTGTGGTCTCTTAAAAGGAAAAGCTAATGAAGGATTTTCGCACTCCGAATGAATGTATTACGTAATGTTCACATGGGATTACATTTAGTAGTGTTCGCAGTCACGTCTACTTGGTTAGCTGTTCTGTTTCTTTTTCCGCGATTTATATTGTTATTATTGAACTTTTAATAACTTTTTCAATACTTATTTAAGGTTACTAACACCCAATATTGACAATTACATTTGTAAGATAATTGTTAAACCTCCTGAAATGCATTCGTATCCGTGGGAAAGTGTTTTTCTGGAACCTATCTAGCGTTGATTTTTTTATATTTTCATCTCAGTACAAAAGATAGAGAACACAAACTATTGTAAGCTCGGGACGTAGTATGCATATGCCTGAAGTAAACGGTATTTTCGTAATTGATATTGAGGCTATCTAAAAAGTATCTGAAACCTACACTCGGCAATGTTGTTTCTCATATAATCTCGATCCAGATTTTTCTTACTTTTAGTTTGACTGAAGTTCTCATAAAATGTCCATGTTATCCAGTTTATTCATTTTGATCGCACAATTTTCATTTACACGTTTTCTTAAAATTATATTTTTGAGTCCTCAAAGCTTCTCATGTTAACTTTTACATGAATTAAATCTGATTTAAAACACATCACAACATTTGAAGAGAGTGAAGAGCTTGACAACGAATGCCTTAATTACTTAAATCCCTTTAAATCTGCATAAAAACAGATGTTATAGACAGTGGCCCAAATGTAAAAATGATTGTCTAAGCTTCTGTTGGTTGAACAAATTGGTTACTTAAGTGTCATTTCCTCGTTACAGTCATCGACAAAAAATGTCAACGTAACAGAATCTAACATAGGGCGGCCTTGGGGTAGTGGTCAGACTGCTCGCCTTCCACTGCTGGTGCCAAGATTCGATCCCAGGCGATTTCAAGTGAAATTTGTAAGCGGGTTCGCGGCAGGTTTTCTCGAGGTTCTCGGGGTGTATAACCAATACGCATTCCACCGAATCGCTCCTTCAATCATTACGTACCCTTTCCCGTCATTACCCACCGTTCCGCTAAAGATGTACGGATCATAGCGGCGCTACCTCAGCGGGTTGTCGACACGTAGGGTCCCGGCCTGGAGAACTAGAGAGAGGGGAAAAAAGTGGCGGACGCCCCTTCCCAAGACCCTAGATATGGATAGCAGAAAGTGGATGGAATGCCAGGCGGGGCGAGGGTACAGCTTGAAGCTGACCCCTGAGGGGAAAAAGAGTGTTTAGTTCATAAGCTAACATAGAACGCATGTAAAATACGTTTATGTTCTCTTTCAGTTATGAGTTGTCCATACTTGTTTTTTATACCCCTGAACTCTAAAAAATTGCCTTTGAACCGGAAATGTATTTACAAATTACTAATATTAATTAAAATATTAATGAATATGGTCATCGCGGTAACAATATAGGTACTCGAATACGGCGCACAGCTCGTCCTTTCCTGGTACAGCTAAATGTAAAATTTGTGATTGTTGCACCAGCACTGTGTAAAAAGTCAATTAAACAGATGTATGTATGTATGTATGTATGTATGTTGCTTTCCATCATTTTATATTAATAACTAGAAAGTATTTTTTTTCTTAATACAGAGAAGGTACTATAAACAAACAAAATTATTTACTCATAAACAAAAGTCAGTATTCTTGGAGGCTGTTTCTTCTATTAGTTATAAAGTGTAAGCTGTGAATGCCGCACCAGGCTGCCACGCTTTCAGCGTTGGTTTAAAGTGTCACTACCAATAAAATTACATGTTGTGCATACATGCAACCTTCTGCATGAGCATGATATGATACACTCTGTACATCCGGATTTGGCATCATTCATTCAGATTACATAAAACGAAATCTGATACCAAGGGGGAAACGCAGCAAATAATTCTAATGGGAGAATCGAAATAAGATTTCCCGCTAGAGGAGGATGCTCTTTCGAACTCTAGTAAAGTTGGCCGCTCTCGCACTGGCATTTGTGCATGGCCCTCTGACATTCGGCGGCGGCGGCGCGGAGCGGGAAACGCAAACTGAGCGAGGGGCATTATCTTCAGGAGCCCCACAAGTGTTTGACGGCTCAGGGCGCGGCGAGAGAGAAGCGAGGCGACTGGGTCGAGAGGGCTGCCAGAGATGAAGTGCGACGGGGAAGATTTAAACGACTAAGCCAGCACGGTCGCAGTGGCGTGGTTTGCTTTGTGGAAATTTTGAAAAATGTGTCATCTCAAAGATTGGGAGAAAATTGTACATTACGAAACGATAATATGATGATGGGTTAATACACGAGTGTAATATTACGATACGAGTGAGGAACGAGCGAGTATCGTAAACTTCACACGAGTGTATTAATGCCCATTACATCGAGTTTCATACGGTACTTTTTCTACGGCTTTAATAAGTTAAACTTTTACAATGAATAGTTTCGTGGCAGTTGATTCAGCCAAGGCCACCTTGCGGACAGCTACCTAAATCTACCCTCGCATGCTGCCGCAGGTGGCTGTGGTTACCTGTGTACTGGCTAGTCAAATAGGATCAAAGTGAAGTTACGATTCACTTTATTTTAAATTATATACTACGAAAAAATACCAATAATAAATGAAATTAAAACTATTTAGCATAATATAATATCAAATACAAATTTAATGTACCGAATCGAACGAAACATTTGCTAAAACGATTCTCAATGATTAATTGTCAATACGTGGTTTATAAACTTCCCTGTGATTGGTCAAGAACCTGTATCATAATGAAAACTGTATCGAAATGACTATCATTATGCAACTGGTTGCAGCCGTCAAATGGCAGCATTATACAATGGGAGTATAAAAAATGAATTATGCGTTTCCTTTGAACGACTTCATGGAGGTATTGAAATGCGATTAATGGATAAGTAGCGAAGGGAGAAGACCGTGAAGGAAGACCGTGAAGATGTTTTGTCAATGAACAAGTGTTTATTGTTTCTGGACTCATCAGATACTTAGGTAATTAGTCCCGCTACACACATAAGTCCCGTAAGTGTTATATTCCGGTAGGTGGCGATGCCGGCCAACAAGTCGTTTGTTTGGTTTTTTTCGTGTTTCCGGGCGCGTCAACGGCTATAATAATTATTCCCGTAAATCTAGTGCATGTTTATCACGGGCGGTAGCGGTGTTCTGTCCCCGCTGGATGGCGAAATCTGGCGCGGACTTACACGTCGGTTTGTGGGGGTTTTCTACCTCCAGGTATTTCTCACCAGTAAAGCATCACCCCAGCCGGAACAAGCTCTAAGCTCCCGACATATTTGGTAGTGTAGTTCATATAAGAGTGCAAGTAAGTCATGGGGATAGGACAAGGAAGAGGAAGGAGAGATCGCGCGTGGACCGTGGTCCCGTTTGTTAAGGTACTGCTCCGGCATTCACCTGGTATTAATCTAAGAAATCACGGAAGTATACTGATCAGAGCAGCCGGCAGCAAGAACTCTCCTCCAGACAATGGTTGAATTAGTGTCAAAAACCGCCATCATCGGGGCTCAAACCCTGTGACCTCTCTGACCCTTCTGCAGAAGTAAATGTGATGTCTTAGAGCTAACGTATCCAGTGCAGGAATGAAAATGTCATTGGCACAATCTGGCTTGTTTCCTAGAGCTTTACTAAGAACGAAATCCCTAGTTTATTAAACTGTAATAAACATACTTGAAATAAGACATTAAAATTATATCAAACCATTAGTTAACGCTAATCTTCACGGTTTATCCACTTATTCCATAATTTTTGGGAGGGTGCAACTGAACATCCTTTCTCTCTTCTCGCGGCGCCCAGGAAAATATAAAAAAAATAATACAGTATGAAACCAGTGGCAGTTTGAAGAACTCAGTTTTGATTATTCAAAAAGTGTTGTGGAAGGAAATATTTTAGGAACGAGCTGAAGGAAATGGTCATGCACAGAAGATCTAGTGAATTCGTTGGAGTGAGATTCATTATAATCAATCATAGCCTCAGGTGAAAATTAATATGTCTTAGAAGACTGTTTGGATTTTGATGATTTTGTGAATCAATTTTGATATGAAATTGTCCTATTTGGAGTGTTCCATAATGAACTAAACTGCTGATCTCCGATGCCACTCGAATTTTATCTATGTAGCACAATAGTTCTTCCAAATGTCATTAATATAAAAATCTCTCCTACCAGTTAACTGGCTAGTCTACACAAGCTTCTTTTATTTACAATTCTCTTGTTTGTTTTATTATCAATTATTTTATGTGTCATTCGAAGTATAATGTTCTTTGATCAGTTTCAGTCACAAACTCAAATGTATTAAAATGCTAGAAGAACTATGTAAATATAGTAGGTAATGAGTGAAAAGCACATGTAAGTGACAGAAATATTGTTATTGTATGAAAATAGTATTCATACCGAAATGCATTTTTTTCAATTATTGCATCATAATTCAATACTTCGTTATGTTTAAAATCCTTGAAGTTTGTATCAAGTTCACTATTTTCTGTTACTTCGGAGCTCTTGATACTTGTTGTGTTGGTAATAGAATGCGTTTTTCTCTAAATTTCTGTACAAGAAATACATTGCGTGCGTCCAAATGACATGTAAATATTTTTTGTTTTCTTAATAAGCTACAACGAAATAGAAACATTGAAAACGTTATCATTGTCTCGCTATGGTGTCAGATTACATAATTATCAAAAATATTAATTTCACTGACGGTTTCTACTGCTCATTTGCAACATATTTAACAAATAAGAAAGCGGAATTTTATCTTCAATAAAAAAAGTACGAGTACATTCAAAACTACATTGTAAGGTATTGAATTCTTTTCCCAAAATTACAAGGAAATTAATTGTGTGCTTATAATTTAAAAAAGTATTTCTGAGCTATTTAATATGAGAATATCATTCCAAATCAAATTTTTGTGATGGTGAATATTTCTTGTATTTCAGTAATAAAATATGTGGATCGAAATCCGGACCTAGTAATCACAAATACATCACCGCAAATTATGAATTTGCAGAAATTAGTTATTTACCGTTAATTTCGAAATTGGAAATAAAATAGTAAATTAATTAATGAATGCTTCATGTTCATTAAATATTACGAAAAATCCTTGCAATTAAATTGACTCTGTAGAAATGGAACTGAAATAATCGATATTTTTTAATATGATTTTTTTATCCTTCCTGGATTGCAAATTCTCTGATTTCCCGCCTATTTAATATATTTGCGAAAATTCGCAAACAGTTTCCCAACAACCGTATGTGAGCTCACGAAACGTTTACAAGTCGGCAGTCATCGACCCCTCACCTGTGACCAAAACAACTTCGAAAGGCTCCTGCTCGGCCTGTGCGGCCGTGGAGGCTTCTTGGAGGGCGGCCGCGGCGGCGACCGCGCTGCTGGCTGCGGCGGGCGGCATGGTGGCACTGACCGCTGGGCGTCGGCGTCTCGGAAGGCAGTAGCGTCCCACGCGGGGTGGCGATGAAGACGATGCTATCGGCGGCGACGGCGGCGGTGGCGGCGGAATCCCCTTCTCCGAGTCCGCTGGGCGGGGAGCCTCAGGGAGTACCCGAGGGTGGTGGTGGTGGGCGAGCGAGAAAGCGATGCCCCCCAGTCACGCACTCCTCTGAGCTCTCCGGGCAATCGCTCAACACGACCTTGCCCCAGCGAAACAATACATTCCGGCTAGCGGCATCTGGAAAAACACGCCCAATGTCAGCGAGCTGCTCTGCAACTCGTCACTTCGACGCGCGCCTGGCGTCACGTATTATTCACGCCGGACAAAGAATAAACATTTTGTTGGGGACTCGGGGAAGGGTAGGTCGTGATAAAAAACGCGAACTGGACTCGAACTAAGTTTCGTATTGCCGAAGCATTAACTCTACATCGAGCATTCTTCAGGAATTTCTAGTCAGGACATCATTTCAGCTTACACTATAGTACGCTATATTAATCCTACGACATTTATCAGCATTTTGTAATTAACAGTGTGTGGACTACTGTGATCGCCACCACCAAACCTATCATGCTGTAATATATCATAGCATCTGAATAGTGTGATACATAAATATTATACACAATGTATTGTTAGAAAATCCTGAAGAACGTTAAATAAAGTGCCGAAGAGTTACCAACCCGAAACATTGGCTTTAGCTTATATTTTAACATGACCGCTATCTGAAGATTGATACAAATATTATTAAGTACTCAGAATCAAAAGATTTCAACTGGTTTGTTACGAAACGATTATTATAATTTTAGATATGTTTAATTTAAATGTATCTACACTTTAAACAAATCAGTTCCGGAATCTCTACTCTAAAAACAATACCGTTGATAAGTGATAGCTGCATTTCCTCTCCGCTGTTTTTACTTTCTCGCATACTATTTACGAAGAATAAAGTACTGTAATGCTGAGGCAAGAAATGGCGATTTTTCGACAGAAGAACTCTTGTTGAGGGGACCTGATTCCCAGAAAGTAGTTAATCCTTGTACCTACAAGTAATAAAATACTCTAATACGTTAACTACCACCATTCTGCAGAATTCACATTTTTTGAGTCGTTGATACTGAAAAGTTAGCTGACAGCAAAATTCTGTCTGTCTGTGTGTCTGTCCATCCGTCCGTACATCCGTCCTTCCGTCTATCCATCCACCCTTCCTTCCTTCCATCCATCCGCCTTTCTATCCATCCTTGTGCATCGCTAGACCATAAACTGTTCAGACGACTTTCTACAAAATTGATATTACCCCATCTATCTGAGCGAACTCGAAGTTTTGCGAAGTTGAAACAAATATTTTGATTTTTGAAAGTACTTTACATGGAGTCTTAACAACATTCTCAATTTTTTCTCAAAAATTACTCCGATTTAAAAAGTTTCTCCGGATAAAGAAAAAGACATTTAAAAAATGTGCGTAAGTTGCATTTTCGTTCGACTCTGAATTTCCAAAAATTTCATAAGTTCCAAGTTTTTCGTAATCTTCCTACAACTACATTATTGAAGATAAGTATTTTTTTCTTAATGAAATCTGTTCTCCAAAAACTGCTCTTTATATAAGGTATAGTACAATTTTCAAAAACAATGAGTAGTTTTTGCGTAATTCTTTTGCGCGATTCTTTTGCAAAGGATTAGGTAATTAAAAACACTATTTTCTTAAAAACCACTCCAATTTTTTTCTTTATTTTTTTGAAAGAGCAACGTATGGTTATAAAAATGGCGTAGGACCCATTTTAGATAAACTATTTTGAAAATGGTAAAAAATTAATATTGCAAAACTACAATATTGATGATAGATTTTTTACTTAATAAAATTTATTCTTCAAAATTAGAACTTTAATTAAAGTCATGAACATTTCACGAAATATCAGGTTGAAATACAATGCAAAGTCTGCGACACCGCAGTTTTATATTCTAAGCAAGAACTACTATTTGTGGTTGGGCAACGTTTGTGGCTGAAATGAACGCAGTATTTGATTGTAGAATTTGTGTTGATGAAATAGCTGCATTGATTAATTGATTGATTGTGTTTACAGTCGTGTCAACCGCCATTCGTATGTCCCGTAAGTGTAGTACATGTTTTATCGCGGAAGGTGACGATCTTCCCCTGCTAGATGGTGAGATCCGTCCCGGACCTATACGTCGGCTAGCGGGGTTTTACCCAATGAGGTATCTCGTAACAGCGAGGCACCGCCCCGGCCGCGACATCTCTAAGCTCCTGAATGGTCTTCCGGTATGCGTGGCACTGTAGTGCTTGTAAGTGTGTGTTTAAGTAAGGGGTGAGGATATGACAGGGAAGAGGAAGGAAATATCGCGAGCCCTCCGTGGCCCGTTTGTTAGGGTACTTCTACTATGTTCCCTGGTGTTGATCGGAGAAACCACAGAACCCTACCTATCTGAGCAGCCGGCCAGAATTCTCTCCAGACAGCGGCTGAATTCGACCTCGCTATTTAGCTCGATGTCTTGCCCCCGAGGTGACTAGAATCCTAGAACATGCCTATATTAGCTTTAAAAGAATTAGATTTCGTGCGATGATTGGTATTGAGTTTTACACGTGATGGCTGAGATGTGTTAAAACGAACAGAAATTGCAATATTGCAAAATCACGTAGCTGCTACTAACGCGAGGAGTATGTATGTATACGCAGCACTAGTTCACTTGTTTCATTATCGTAACGCAATCGTTGTGTGTACACAAATTGTTTAACTTCTGTAAGTCAGTAAAGTCATTTTATTAAATTGAAGTATAGTGCGTTGCTTTGGTGGACACAAACTTAGGCGAAGGAATAAGCGATATTAGTGACAATAATGTTCTGTGGGCCAATTAAATTAGTTACAATAATATTCAGTTGAGTTAGAATCATGTAATTAGTGTCTGTTGTCCTGTTTGTGATTTCTGTTTCGTGCTAGGGAATGTGTTCACAAAACAATAATGAGTCAATGGAATAAAATATTTACGTCGGTAAAATAAGTGAAGTCAAATTTGTATGCCATAAAATGTACGATGTTGTTTGGATTGAATTCTCAACCATTAAAATCATATTGTAATTATAGAATTATTTCATTAAAATGTAATTTGTTAAATTAATAGTGATATTTCAATATTTGCCCACCCTTCGTGGTATTACTCATGGCATAAAATACGTTGGTACTGCTGGGGTTAAAACATTTTAATTCTGAAAGGTGCTTAACAAGAAGCTCCCTGTGTCTTCAAAATTTTCTGAAAAATGGCTGCAATATTTTTCTTTAAATTGTTTGCTCGAATAGAGGAAAGTGCTTTTATAAATATTGTAGTTTCACTTGTCTTTTAAAACTGAATTTTTTAACAACGCAAATGTTCAAATATTTTTCGAACATGTTATACACCTCCGATATTAAAGCCAGATATTTCTTCCTCAATGTAATTTACCCTTCTATTGAAGATATTTAATTAATGTCATATAGTTTTAAAAAATATGATTAATTGTATAGGAATAAAACCAAGAGGAAGTAAAAATTCGATATGCCACACATTCTCACTAGTTTCTTTGAGGAAAACGACGCTCCCTACATCGAATTTACCCATAACCCGTTTTCAGTGCCATTGCACAAGGCTCTTATCTTGTTCTGGAGCACCTTGTCAGACAGGTTGAATGGACAGCAATGTAGAGAGTACGAGAACAGTTGTGTATTGTCTTTCGTGTTGGACAGAGTACACTGTCCCGTCCATCTACTGCGTACGCTGTACAAGTTGAAACTAGGAGCACCAGGCAATTGGCGAGTAGTCACATAGTGCGGTTCTTGAGTTTAAAACTATACCAAACCGTTTAAGGGCTTCAACGTACAAAAATAGTGACTTTCGTGACTCATTATATTGCCCGGTAAAAATTATTTCGTCTTTAAGTGTTAAATTTCTACATACGTGTAGTTTATTGTTCATTCAACGATAGTCTTTGGATTGGGAATCTCCAAAACAATCAGTTTTCAGGGTGAGTACAATCATAATGGCATAACTAGTGCGAGACGGTGTATTAATTAAGGAATTGCACGTATTCTAGAGATAGTTCGCCGAATCACGAGAAGTGAGGAAGATGCTCGCTGATTGCCGTGCGAAAAACATTCGATGCTCGTCCTACACGCGTGACGATATTTTGTGGTAAACCAATGAAAGGGAACATTCACCGGGTACCTCGGCTACTCGGGACTGAGCGAGCTGTCGCACGGTTCTCGACAAATGCCGACTATTGTGCAGCCTTTGCGTTTACTACGAGTAACCTTCGCGTTCATCTTCTGCATTCAAATATTCTAAATTCTGGCTAAATTCCAAATTAAAAAATAAGATCATTGAATAAGTTCAGTTAAATATAACGTAACTTTGTACACATAGACTAAACGGCATTAAATTTGAAATTCTCCAGCGCATTTAGTCGCTCGGAAACTAGCCTCTAGGAAGGTTCCCGAGCAACTAAACGTGGTGGTGGATTTCAAATTTAAGGCCATTTCGTCTCGGTGTACAAAGTTACATTTTATTCTACTAGAATTATTCAATTATATTGTAATATACTCGTATTTTGCATTAGTTTCAATTTTCCACTTAAAACTAATAATTTTCGAGCAAAATATGGACTGTACAAGTAAGACTGTTACCACTGTAAATCTATTTATTTTGTGTGAATCATTTTATGATTCAAGTGAACGATTATTAACAGATTAGTAAACATCCACTCTGAGATCTTCAATTAAATTTGTCAGATGTTCTTAAAAGTTACTAAAAATTTCTTTTTGAACTATGAACTTAATTTCATTTACATGAAAATTAATGAACTCAAAAAATCACTTCCATTTTGAATCTGGAAAAGTAATTTTAAACCACGTATTGTTTATTAACTTTTCTTTTGATAATTGTGTGTTTTCATCAATGTATCCTTTGTGTGTTCAGTAATGTTCCTGTATGCTAGAATGCTATAAAACAAAGTCATTGCTTCACTGCACCCCTGAAAACTAAACAGTCGAAACAATGGTAAGGCGTGACTCGCTACCTTCTCCTGAGAGAGAAAAAAATGTTTCACCAATACTAAACAGGGTTGTTTCCTGATAATGTGAATCCATTATTCTTATTTTTGCATTAGAACCTTGTGAAGATACTGTTAACCCTACGTGACGAATATTGGGCCAAATTTTTGCCGACTTGGAGAAAAAACGAAATGACAGCTTTGTTAAATTTTATATCTTCTATTTTACTGCCAATTTAAGATACAGGCGTAAAAAATATTAACAATGACAAAGAAAAACTCTGATAATTTCGTTGTAGATTATTGTTATGTCATGATTATAATGATCACCAGAAGTCATTTAGTCTCGTTTAGCTTTAGTTTATGTTAGATTTAGTTTCGAAATTCGCTTTAAAGAAAATTCATTTTAAAAAAATCCATTATTCGCACTTTTATCAAATTTATTATTTTGAGTATGTTCAAAATATCAACACAAATTAAGCAATGTGCAATATTTAACTTGAAAACAAACACGAGGCACTGCGTTTGCACGGAATTTAACAGTAGTTCATCTAATCAACTAACAGTTTAATGTAATAATCGTAGAATACATTTGCTAAAACGAAATAGAGATTACATTATGTTTTTGTATTTCACTATAACAAGAAAAATCGTTGCATTTTATTTCCTTAACATTTAAGAATGGGTGAATAATTATCCCCAACCAATTTTTGACAGCTGCCAAAAACTTAACTTATTTCATTCTTTTGACATTACGTTATGTTCCATCGAAATTTTGACCTTCCTTCCTACAAAAAGATTTCGTATTTCCTTTGTAGCCGTCTCATCACTTGAAATGACATTGTTATTTTTGGTATCTCCACGCAATCGGAATATTATTCCATATTGAATAATTTGTGTTACCGTTGGTGTAGGAGAGGAGTTACTAAAAATAACAAACTGTTATATACGGTTAGTAAGAATATCAAATTATTAAATTTTGTGTTAGTACTGCTTGCGGTTTTGTGTCTGAGAAATACAAAAAGAAAATTGTGTTAGTTTCCACAAGCAGAGTGTACAGTATATTACTGATGTTTACATTTTCCATGTTAAATTAAAATTCAATTATTTCGTATATTGTAACGAAACAATACTTTGAATAACTAATATCATAAAATTAACAAACATGCAACAATTATTAGTAATATTATATTCATTGGGAACGGCAAGCATTCTCACGAGATTATTGAAGCCGCGCTTTGAAGTCATATTTCCGAAGTGTAAATGAGAAATACAACCGTTGGATTACGCTAAATATAAGGTACAAAGAACATCTTGGTTCACAGAAATATCCTTTTCCGCAGGTGCAATCTGTATAAAAGCAGGTACCGCTATGGTTCTATCGATAAAGTATTTATTTCCAAGAGAATACCTCTGATGAACTACTATAGTCCATGTTTACAATTCGTAATGACGTAGTAGTAATATTTCTTTCCCTAACAGCTACATGAGACCACAAGAACACTTTCCGACATAGAAAATTGTTTTCCTGAAGGAAAACAGGGAAAATGTTGTTTCCTGAAGGAAAACAGGTAGTATGATAAGAAAAGTTTAGAAATATATCCCGATTTTAAACATTATTAGTATACAGAAAATTGTATAAATTGTATCAAGATATAATTCTCCGAGTTTCCAATTCTTTTTAATTTTTTCTTCTGAAAATTCATCAAAATTGCTTCAAGTATTTACGACTATTCATGAAACGTTTCGCGAATACATGCAAGAATTCGTAAGAGACAATTGTTTGGGAAATTATGACTTGATAATATCTTATTTCTGAAGAGATGAATTAATATAGTTATTAAAACTTGCCTTTGCTATTACTTTAATTAATGGAAAGCGTCTTAGACACTTCTCAACCGTAATCAGACAATTGCCCCTAAATATGTAGTGCTACAAATTTATCTTTTGTACATTCTTGTATTCGTAATGTAAAGTTATCTAATGCTGCAAAAAATTGATTTCGAGATTTAAACGGAAATGCACCATTTAAGAGTCTTTGACAATGGAAAAGTGTTTTTAACGGCTGTTCATACATCTGTCCGACTTCATCGGCATGTCATCTGTCTGTCCAACCGTCCATCTACTTGCCAGCTCGAACTGTCAAATTTTTGTTGTTTGTTGACAATTCAAGCAATGCAATGTGACAGATATGCAAAGATACGTGAGTGTATATAAACGCTACGCCCAGCATATTTTGGCCACATATATCCTTTTAATATTTTTTTTCAATATTTATAATCACAAACGATGCATTACGTTTTGAAGTTTGCAGAATTCCCTCCTATAGTTCACTACAACATGCACGCACAGATTCAGTAAACATACATTTCAATAACATTTTCAAAAACTTGTGTATCTCTTACTTCACATAATGATTGTATTGTTCCAGAATGTGTAAATCATCTCATTTCATTAATCTTGAATTAGTTCTGAACGATATGAAACAATATTTTTCCACTTTCTATTTTCCTTTTTGTTGTACTTTCTATTGTAACTTTTAGACAGTTCTTTTTGTGCGATGTAATCATAGGGATTCATATATTTTTTGTTAATATTCCTAAGGTCTATTGCTTTGATTTCTATAGACTCCAGTAATAGAATTTATGAAATATTTACAAAACAAGTATCGTAAGACATCTTTTATTACAATTCGAAATTGAAACAGTGTTAAACTAGGTCGTTAGAGCGATAGTATTGTAATACGATGTTACGACATGAATTTTTTATCCACTTACAACCACCACAATTTCGTTCATATTTGAAAATTATGCTGTAAAATGTGTTAAGCGGATGTTGATGAAGCCTATTCCATATTATATTTCAACGAATAATTTTCTTTTGAATTTGACTATTCATCCTGCGAAAGGTGAAGGACTGATTGGAGGCCGTGGAGTGAAGTGAAAGGGAAGCTCTCTGAACGCGTGGTCTTACCTGCAGAAAATTACAAAACGATTACGTTTACTTTCGCGTTTGTGAATGGCTTAGGGATGTGAGTTTCGTTCTAAAAGGATAAGTGGAATCTTGCTTCCCAGCCACTACGACGAGGGAAACTGTCTCAAAAATGTAATCGAATTTCAAGAGCAGATTTTATAGATAACTCCGAAAACTAAATTAGTGTGAAGACATTGTCAATCATTATTTCGTATTCATTAACTCAAAAAATACATTCTCAACTTCTAATCCACAAATTCGGAAGCAAATGTTACCGTTTGGAAATTTTTGCACTTTAGGCTACGCCTTTCACGCCACTATTCCTATTTTATGAGTCGAAGAAACTTCTGCGTCAAACCCACAGCATCATTTAAAACATTATGTGCCAAGTAAAACTTTGTAAATTGGGATTTTTGTGATGCAATAAATATAACGTAAAATGTACAACTACAAAATTACTCCGAGAACGATAATGACCAACTGAATATGCTTAACAGTGAAACTGACTTGTGGAAAAGTGATGCCTTCAGGTATTCAAAATATCAACTACAATTTCTTCCACGAATACCTTTATACATTCGTTCCACATAATGGCATTTATCCACTTTGAATACAAAAATTACCTCAGTTTCTTAATAAGAAACACAACACAAGTTATCTAATAAACCATGGCTCACTATTAACAACTTCTAGCAGATTCGTAAAAAGAATTATTAAAACATATTATAATGAGTAATGCCCTCCATGGTAATCTGTCACCTTTCGCAGCTTAAATAATCATTTTTTTTTAATTTTTCATTGACATTTTTACAGCGCAGAATAATCTACCATTAACGTGCGTCAGTGACATTTTACAGCCTAATTGTTAAAATTAAAGGAAAATTATAGTGCGTTGGAATGTTTACTAGTCGATAAAACGTTATACCGTATTCGTATCGTAGCATCGTCTTACAATACTCTCGACCCAACTACCTCGTGTAATAATTCTCCAATCTCGTATTGTAATAGAAGCCAAAAGAATTAATGCCATTATGTGGCACGAATGTATAATGGTTGTCATGAAAGAAATTGTAATTGATATTTTGAAACGCAGACCTCAATAATCTGAAAACATCCTCCCTTATCCACAGGTCAGGCTCACTGATAAGCATATTCGGTTGATCATTCTGCCCTTTCTAGGAGTAATTTTGTAGTTGCACACATTGTTATATTTTCTGCAACGAACAATTCCCATGTACAATGTTTTACTTTGCACACAATGCTTCAAACCTTGCCATACGTTTGACGCAGGAGTTTGCTCAACAAAGAAACAGTGGAGTGAAAGGGGAGCTCTGAAGGCGTGGTCTTGCTCGCAGAAAATTACCAAAGAATAACGTCTGTTTTCACGTTTGTGGATTATAAGTTGAGAATGTATTTTTTTAAATTAAAAATTACGAAACAATTATAGATAACGTCTTAACCATAATTTAATTTTCGGAATTATCATCTCTCAGATCTGTTCTTGAAATATGATTACACCATTCGAGTGAGAGTTTCCCTAGCGGCTGGGAAGGAATTTTCCACTCATCCTTTTCCTACGAAACATTCACAAAGACGAAAACAAACAATAAATCTTCCTTGAATATCTTAAAGCCTAAAATGTACTTTATCATCATTTTATTAGTTAAATTGTAGACAAATTGTTACGCCATGCTCTGCAGTGTTACAATTAATTAACCGTATGCTGAGATTACAAAACTCAATATTATAAACGATTTAGCTTTCCTGTACTATAACATTTACATACGTGGTAACTTCCATAACTTTGTGGCCTCAATTATTTCTATTTTTGATACAAAAAAACGTAATTTTTTAACTTAATCATCATTTACTCCAACCCACTTTTCACGTCGGTGTATCATTTCTAGGTCTTTGAAAAAATACTCCGAATTTTTATTTGCAAAATGGTCAAAATCTTCTTCTTTCACCTCACGCTCGTCTGAAACTTTTCTCCCCCTTTCAGTTTCAATAACTGGCAGGCATTGCTCGGTGCCCGACCTAGACTGTAGTGTGAATGGTTCAACTCCTTAAAGCAATAGTCCTTCACAAAGTTCGTTGCAATCTAAGTAGTAAGCACAAATGTGCTGTCAAGAAGCTAAACACCATTATATTTCACGCACCAACTCAAGTACCTTTCTCCACAAAACTTAGAGAGATGTCGAATGAAAACTTACAGCATTTCAACAATCAAAGATAAAGACTTTTTTTTCAGATTTATTTCTATCTGCTCGACCAGGTGTCCCTACAGAGTTGTGGAATACATACAGAATTCTTGTAAAAATGTCCTAAGTTGATTGAGTGTCGTACTCAGGTATTAATAATCCCAAAGAGAGAGAGAGAGGGTATTTATGGTGAGGTGAGTAATAGCGGTCTAATTGTGTATGATATTGAGGTTTAGATGGGTCATTAAAGATGGGTAGTGTAAGATGACATGGTGGGAGTTTTAAATCACGGGGGTGTAAAAATATCTTTGGGAAAACGAGATTTAATTCTGTTAGGAGTTATTGGCTTGTTGACCAAGGTGAAAAAAAGATAAAAACTATAAACTGCTCAGAAGGTTTTTCTTCTTGACGAGCGATATCTTGGTATGGAACCGCCCATGTAAGAACGCTGTCCGCTATAAAATCGTTTAATTCACGAATGCAATGTTTCATTCCATAGCTTAGTCAGATAGAGCATCTATCTGATACTAGAAGCTCCTGTGCTCGGATCTCGGTTGAATCAAATATTTATTCTTCGTGACAATGTTCGTTCCCATTTAGTATCCTTAAATTAATTTCAGAAGTAATTTTATTATCAATTGCCCGTCAAATAAACCATATACCTCTTTGTCAAGTTCACTCATTCATTCATGCGTTCATATATTTCTTGTCGAGTTCAGTAATTTCCTAATACGTTTATGAATTTAACGATTTTATCTCATGCGTCCCAAATTTAGGAGCGATAAGTAAATTACGAAGACAGTATACCGCCCAACGTTTAGCGCGACGAATTCAAAGCTGTATCGTTAGAAAGACGAGATTTCCTCAATTAACAAAATCTATTTTGAAGAGATGAAATCTTTGGTCCACGTCATTCGCCGCGTCTGGACGCAGGCTCCTCTCTGTGTTAATGGTATATTTGCTCCTCTCAAACTATTTCTCATAACCTATGAACAAAGAATCCGGATAATATTGCATTTTACAGGGGGTCTTCAAAGCGACTGCTGTTCGTTTAAGTTCTTACTCTGTAAGGCAAATCTTCTAAATTCAAGCGTAAAAATTGAATGAACATAAATGAATACTAGAATCTCCACAAGTATAAGTGTGTTTGTTAGGTTGTAATAAGTATTATTTGTTGACTATTGTCATCATTCCTTTGATAACGTAGGCGTAGCTGATTTCTACAGCTAGCATTATCTTGTATTCTCCTTATTTCTCAATTTGTGTTCGTGCGTCAGTACCAGTAGCAGTATAATACCTGTAGAGGAAACTTCTGAGTGAAAAGTATCTTTGAGATGTTTGTGGTAAATGTGCCTTTTCCTCAAGCAGTTTATGTGTAATAGTTTCTCGAGCTCCTCTACATATGATTCGGTATGTGAGTTAACATTTTTTTACCAATTATATAAAGTTATCGACATAAAATTCCCTTAAAATGTTAATATGTTAGGGAATAATCCACCAGGCCTCCACCAAACACAGAAAGATGAAAAATGTCGAATTTTGTAGTTAATTGTGTTACGAATAAATTGTCAGGACAAATGCGATCCGAATCCCACATAACTTTACAATTTATATCATCGCGCATAACTCAGAAACGGAGTTAGGTTGTTAAACTTGGTTCATGATACCCCAATGGTGTCTGCTTTATGTTTTAAGATTTAATCTATAAATCGTAACATATTTAGTCCTTTCACGTTTACAAGTGGAATACTCTTTTTACAAGATGCGTCGACCCACAACCCTGTTAATGATTAATTGCTACGTAGGCCCCAATGACAATATCGCAATATCGCCAAAATCGCAAACACATTATCGCCAAATGCCAAATTGAGCTGAGCTGTAGGGTCATGAAGATGACTGTTACAATTGACGCTCCCTTCAAGTGCAAGCTGGGTAGTTTTATTCGTTTTCTGTAAGACAGGGTCTTCTTTATGTCAAGGTCGCGGGCAAGGTATCAAGCTTACTAGAGCTCGCGGGCACTGTGTCCAGAGAAATTGGCGCGAGATTTAAAAGTAAGGGTTGTACAAATGCTACGGAGTGGCGGTACATCACTGGATTTCTGTCCCACGACGGGTCTTTGGAAGACATTACTTGCCGGTTGTTGTCAGAAATTTAGCTACATTAATTTCCATTTTCTCTTTAAGACAAAGAAATGATCCATTAAAATGAAATAAAACATCAGTCCGATTTCAAATTCTTAATTGAGAGGAAAATTTAAAAATATTAATTAAAAGTATCGTGATTTTGAAATCTCGTTTACTTAAGAGTGATAAAAATAGCATGAACTTTCTACGTTTAGGTTAGAAGTTTCAACACACAAATATTCTCGTTTGCTAAAAGCGCTGTTCGTCGAGCGAGAATTGTTAATTTTGAGACTTTTTAATTTATTTCACATTATTTCTAAATGCCATGAATAACTGAATGATTTGATAAAACAACCCAAAAACAACAAAAGAATTCGCCATTCAAACATATTCCTGTCACTTAGCAAAGATATTTGTAAAAGGGAGAATTTAGTAAGAAAATAAATGTCAAATAGCAATAAGTAGTGAAGAATATAATTATAATACGATTTTCGGTTATTTGATAGAAAAAATCTGGCAAACATATTTTCGTATGAAGCCACTATTCACCACCTCGCATCGCTTCAGCTTGCGCTTGTACACCCCTTTCTGGATTTTAAGGCAAAATTAGCACCGAGTCAAGGAAAGTTGCCCGTGCTCTAGAAGCGCCAGGCTCCCCAGGCGGACAAGTTGCTCGTGCGGGCGCGGTTTGACGTGCCTGCTTTAAGAAGGGAATAGTGCAGCAGAAATTCGCCAAAGGACGAGCGAAGAATACGGAGTAAACTTTCAAATAAATGGGAAAGGAATGCTGGCTTCTCGAGACGTCCTATTTCATGACAACGCCCGCCTTCACAATGCTGCTGTAACTGAACGACGTTCGTCATTGAATTCTCTGAATGCTCGAAAATTGCAAATTTATAAATAATGCGAGAAAATATGACCTATTGTAAATCTACTACTTTTACTTAAATTTTGTTAATCAATTACTTTTTTCTTCATACTTGTCTTTTTGTTCGTCGGTGGTTGAAAGAAACGGTCCACGTGGATGGCGTTTTCCCGAAACGTCCAGCAAATACAAGGTGGACCACCTGAGTTGAAGACAGCAAATATCTTGAAAAACGGTTCAAGGTAGCGAAATGCTATTTGCGCCATGTTGTTGCAGATGATGGAACAAATAACATATTTCATTTTCTTGTTTGTAACGTGTGTAACGATAAAAATATAGACACAACTTTAATTTTTTAAATGGAAGTATATATTTTTTCTCCATCATTATAAAGATCTTTCAAAATGCAATGTAATGATATAAATATTGTTAATATTCTAAAAGTATTTGTTGCAAAAACAGTGCAATTAGAACATGGCCAATGCCATGCTGGAGCGCGCAATGACAGCTGACCTCGCTGATATCGCATACGTGAGTCGACGCACTTTATCGGAAAACGAGAATGTTCGTCGATTACGAGACTTCCTAAGCTCCTACTGGTCATGCTAAATATCGCATTCGAGGGTAAAAGAAAAAACACGTGTACACTGAGGAGAAATCTCAGTACATTTATTTCCTTTTGTAACAATTCTGTTGCAAAGTTGCAAGTTGAAATAATTAAAAACAGGAGAAAACATTAATGAAGGTATTCACAACGAACAAAACAAAACAAGATGAGAAGTTAAAAAATAAAGAGAACAATAAAGGTCATTACCATTACCAGTAAGAGCATGAGAAGTCTCGAAATCGACGAACGTTCTCGTTTTCTGATAAAGTGCGTCGACTCACGTATGCAATATCAGCAAGGTCAGCTGTCATTGCGCGCTCCAGCATGGCATTGGCCATGTTCTAATTGCACTGTTTTTGCAACAAATACTTTTCGAATATTAACAGTATTTATATCATTGCATTGCATTTTGAAAGATCTTTAGAATGATGGAGAAAAAATAAATACTTCCATTTAAAAAATAAAAGTTGTGTCAATATATCTAAAGTTACATACGTTACAAACAAGAAAACGAAACATGTTATTTGCCCCATCATCTGCAACAACATGGCGCAAATAGCATCTCGATACCTTGAACCGTTTACAAGATACTTGCTCTGAACAACTTAGGTGGTCCACTCTGTATGTATATATTACAATTGTAGTTTTGTTGTTTTTTCAAGCCAATAATAAGGATCCCTAGCCTGTAAAACGTTTTTAAAGAACAATAACAGGAAAGTAAATGTTTGTTAGGAATCTTTAAAATTACAAGTAATTTTATAATTTCGCACTTTGCAATGATTCAGGTATAATTGTATACGTTGTACTGTTGACTTAATATCGCAACATTTTACATCATCGTTCCACAATGTACTATTGTAACTCTGATTCAAGATATCTCACTTTTCTTGAAATTCCAAAATATCTTCAAAGCCATATTGTATCAGCGAACTTCTCACACTGAAGTAGCATTCACCCGAATAGCTATAAGAGTACTTACTTTTACTTTCCTGTTAGGTATCATTTTCATGACGTCAAACCTAACATGTCAACCCAAAGAAGCACAGTTTTGTCTTGAAGACGTTTAAAAGAGTAACTCATCGCCGTCACAGCACTCCATCACTAGCGCACTTCAATCACAACTGGGAACGGGTATCACGAGCTCAAAGGGTGGCAAGGCACTAAAATTACTGTTCGTGCTCCGTTGAAGGAGAAAGCGAACGCGACGCTTTTCCGGGAGGCTCGAGGTCTGGGCTGAGGACAACCGTTGCACATCGCACTCGCAACCAACAGCAATGACATCACCCCACGAGCGTCTCTGGCGCCTGAACCACAGAGTAGAGAGTGTACAGAATGGAAACTTCTCTGTACTCCGCGCGCCAAATTCATGCTGTGACCGACGTATTGAAACCGAGTACACTGACCCAACGCCACTAGGGTCATCCGTGTTTAGGTGACATTGGTTCGCCGCCGCTATTGCTGTTTCTCCGTTACTGTGTTCTGATTGTATGGTATGTGATTTTTTGCAGTTTTTAGTTCGTGAATTTTGCGTAATCGGTTGATGTTCTTGGTTAAGTTTGTTTCGTTGTGGCAATTAAATTTGTAATTTTTTTTATTGTTGGTAATGAGTGTCAGGAATATACTAGTGGTGTTACAGAATGGCACAGACTTTCCCGTATTAGTTTTCTAATTCCTTGGATCTTCGCTAGCTATTCGGAATTGCCACAAACTCTTTCTTGCCAGCTGTCATCTATCACCGCCAAAAGTACATATTTTTGTCATTTTTTTAATTTTTCTGTTTCCTATTGGTAGAACGGAAACATTAATTTTAGAATATTAAAGAACACAAAAACCTAGTCATAAATGGGAATTTTCTTTTAAAAATGATGTGCCGTTTAAGAGAAAATGGCGTTTTAACTCTACAAAAATGCGAAATTTGAAGCTCATTTTCACAGAAAATGTTTGAGTTTTCAAAATACTTTATTTAAAGTTATTTGAAGCACGTACACTCACAAATATAATAATCTTTACAAATTGCTGGTAATGTGCATTTTAAAGATGTGAGAGATCATTCAAAAAAATTACAATTATATAATTTGTGAAAAAACAAAAAAATAACTCAAAATAAACTTTACGCTATACTAAAGAGTGTAATTACCTCTATCCGTTACAAAAGTTTGAAGAAAAAATTTGCTACCATATATGACAAAATGGCGTTTGAGCGTTTGTGAAAATGCGAAATTTTGAGCTACTTTTCACAGAAAACAGTTGTGTTTTCGAGAAACTTTACTTGACATTATTTAAAGCACATGTACTCGTAAATATAACAATGTGAAAAAATTGCCGCTAGTGTAAATATTATCGACGTGAGAAACATGTGAAAAAATTTACATTTTTGTAATTTTTGAAAAAAAACAACCTATAGAGCTATATGGCTTTTATGTCATCTGATAGAGTCCATTTACCACTATCCCTACCAAAAGTTTAAAGAAAAAATTTGGGGCCGTTTTTGAGAAAATCTTGTTTTTGTAATTTTTTGAAATAACACATATTGCACGCAATATTGCACGAAAGCTACTAAAATTTTTAAAAAATGTATACGACCTTAAAGAAAGAATTCACTATGAAGAAAAAAAATTATTTGAAGAAAAAATCTCTATCTTCAATTTTGTAGTTGGAGAAAGACGCCGAAAAAAATTAAAACTTTCAAAATTTTCAAAAATTCAGAGTTATCCATGAAAATCGGACCTATGCCATGTTAATAAGTGTAATTTACTTCATTCATATAAGAAATTTAAAAAAAAAAATTGGAGCCGTTTTTGAGAAAATTTTGAAAATTCCCGGGGGGCTTCATATAAAGTACCCCCAAATTTTGAAGAATCTTTTTCAAAATCTCAAAGCTTTGACTAGAATCATATCGACCGGGGAATATCCATTTTGGAATAAATCGTACGTATGGTGTAGGCGCTAGCAGTGTTCACAGACGGACAGACGGACGGACAGACGGACGGACAGACGGACCGACGGACAGACGGACCGACGGACAGACGGACAGACGGACAGACGGACAGACAGACAGACGGACGGACAGACGGACGTTTTCCTTTCAATTGGATTTTCGGTATCAAGGACCTGTAAAACAGGGTTTCTGGCTACACCACGTATTAGGTGATTTTTTTTTCTTAATTTAGCAACTGGTTTTATCCACTTATTCGTTTTCACGGCCCAGCAATTAATTTTTTTCCGACGAAAATTGGCCATTTTTTCGCGCAGCATTACATAACTTTCCCTATACTACGTATATCACTCCGTGTATACGTACGTATACGGGAAAGTAAAAATTGTGTATGATACACGTGGTAAATGTAATATTATTTGCTCATAGAATAACATCACTCGTCCTATCTGCCTCGTGTCTCAACATTT
The DNA here is from genome assembly GCA_031308135.1 of Acheta domesticus. Classification (NCBI taxonomy): domain Eukaryota; kingdom Metazoa; phylum Arthropoda; class Insecta; order Orthoptera; family Gryllidae; genus Acheta; species Acheta domesticus. The sequence goes on from JAHLJT010009355.1 coordinate 133,435,780, forward strand.
CCTGCTTGCAAAATAAAATGTCACAATGTAAATTTATGATAGCACTAATATAGGCACAGAATAGATACTATTATGTGGGATAAGTGTTTTTGCGTTTTAGGCAATTAAAATGCATGGCGGGAGATTTACAGCACCTATGAGGTGATTAACAGCTCATTCTATTTTTCTCGATAAGCCAAATTTATTGGCACAATTATTAGCAAGTTCCGTCTAGGATACTCTGGAAGAATTCTAGAAAAATCCGTATTTTTGATGGTTTTGCAGTATGAGTTGCATGTCATAGAATAGTGTAAAATATGTTGTCAGGGGAGACAAACAAGTAAGACAGTTGTTTGATGTGTGAAGGAAATAATATATTAAATTGTAAAATTGTATGATTTCAGTAAATATAATATGTTTTAATGATAATAAAGTAGGACTTAATTCATCGATACCAAAAAGAAGTAGCATGCAGCATCGCCAGCAAGATGAGTACAATAGGTATTTATAATATCAGGTTTCAGTACAATTACGAGTACATTAGTGAAATATTGTGAATTAATATACTGTTTCCGGCATTTACTTGAATCTTTACGACTTAATTCATCTGACTGATGCAAATTAAACTGAATTTTGAAATGAATAAAATACGTAAACAAAAATATTTTAATGCACACGTTTTCATTTAACTTTCTATATCTGAAAATTGGCAAACTAGGCAACTGTAATAAGTTCAAAATTTATTTTTATGACGAACCTGCAAAGCATCTCATCTGCAATCCATCTCGATCAGGTTTTGTCCAATTTCCCTGATCCATTGAGAAAATGCTGAGATGGTCTCTTGTTTTGCTTGTGGACGTAAATGTAGCTTCACTGTGCGTGCGTTTTGTTGAGCACTCCTTTTGCTTGTACATTATTGAAAAATGTTAATCACAAAAAACTCGCCAAATATGTACAGTGTGGATTTTTCTACAGAGCAATGCATTCCCAATATTGTAAGTGCAATGTTTAAAACCTCTGAAAATTATCTGTGCTGAACATGAAAAAAAATTGAAATGCTACTTTCACTGGCTATTGTTTGGCCACAATATGTAGGATGATTTCCGGAAAAGGCATGCCAACTACAGCAGAGAGTCAATAAGTCGGATCATCAATATTGCCTAGCCTCCCGAATTCGATTCGGTGAAATAAAAATAACATCAAGTGATTACTGTACATAAACATAGTTTTTTTAATTTGTTTATTTTAAGTCGCATCAACAACTATAGTTATTAGCGACTACAAATTAATACATTACATAACATTTTCTTCAGTTATAAAAACAATGATAAAATAAACATTTATTTAACAGCTTCGGCTTAATAATTTATAACTAAATATATAAATTTATAACTATATATATAAATTTATATATAATACTATGTACTTCACATTAATACTATGCGCTTTATATTACTATTCTAATACTACACAGTAATATTACTAACGAACCACTGCCGCTGTTCAAACATTAAAAATTTATTATATTTGTAAATCCCAAATATTGTATGATATTCTGTAGGTGTAAGTACAGTATTTTTATTACTGAACCTTACTTAACAAACTGTACTTCTTATAAGCATGGATTTACTGAAGTGAAGTATCGAGAATTAAACGATATTCAGTAGAGAGCCCATGACCGGCGACGAGAAACACGAGACGTCTGGCGATCATTGCCTTGGCTGCTGCTTCAAACACACTGCTTCCCAAACTATTCGCAACTGCAACGTTCTTTAGACACACTGTGCAATGAGCTATGCCGAAGCTAAACAGCATCTTTCCCTCGGGCATGTTTTAATCCTACATGGGAAGAGTTTTACTAGTATTTTAACTTGCATGAATGCCTGCTGTTTTCCAGAGCTGCTGTCTTTAAAATTAGAAGTGAGCAAGTACAATTGCTACATTATTATTTCAAAATATCATTCTTAATAAACGGAATCTCTTTTTCAAGATTTGTCAATGTAGAGATGGAGTACTCATGTAATCTTTGTTCTCATATCTTTTACATTCACCTATCGAGCTCTCTCAAATAACTCAGCTTGTCCACTGCAGCTGTAATCTTGAATGGGCTTGCCGAATGGGAGCAACGGCAGGAATACTACTGCTCAAACGGACAAAATTACACCCTCCCCTGATCTAAATTATCATATTTTCCGTCAAAATGGAAACATACACCACCACCACGATCAAACAAACACCCAAACAGTTTTCATTTTATTTGACACGCATACAAAATAAGGATTATACAATGTTGGCAAAACTAGCCTGGTATCTCAGTATGTTAATAGTTTTAATCACAAATTTGGGAATAATGAAAGAAGAAGCAAATAAAAGCATTAAGGTGTCATTCCTACTTCTCGGTGTTTACAAATTCTATACTAGGTTTTTCGTCTTTCGTATAACATTATACCTTCTTACAACTGATAAAATATTTGATATATGAAAAATAAGGACGGAAGTCTAATATTTCCTAAGTGGTACAGTTGTACATAGTTGGCGAAATCGTAGGAAATCTTTCATCATACAGTCACTCACTACCTAAAAACCTCACAACCAGATCACAACAGTCGTGTGTAACCTCTTTTGTATCCATTCAATACGATTTGGGTGACCTACATAGGTTGCTCCGAAAATTCGAAGTAAATGCTTCATCCAAGAAGCCAATTCTCCATTTTATTCATAAGAAAAGTAAGCATTTGCTCCTCGGCCGAGGAGTTATTCATCAATGGAGAAAGTTCTCAAAATAAGAGCAATTACTCACATCTTTTATTCATACTGCTTGAAGCAATAGCTTTGAAAAATCGAGAAAGAAGTGTCAGCTCATTTTGATTCACATCACCCAATATCTGTCTGCCCTACAGGTGAACCCATCGACCGGCCAGCGAGGATGGTGCTGGTGCGACGTCGCTGGTGCGCGTTGGCGCTGGGCGCGGGGGCGGCGATGGCGCTGGCGCGCTGGTGGCCTCCGCTGACGGCGGCGCTGCCGTTGCTGGGGCTGGTGGCGCTGGCGCGGGCGGCGGCCGCGGGCGCCGCCACCTGGCTGGCGGATGCGCTGCCGCGCCGACCGCTGCGCGACCTCCGGCGCCGCGCGGTGCTCGTCACGGGCTGCGACTCGGGCTTCGGCCACGAGGCGGCGCTGCGCTTCCACGCCCTCGGCGCGCCGGTCTTCGCCGGCGTGCTGCTGCCCCAGGGCCCCGGCGCCGCGCGCCTGCGCCAGCTCGCCTCGCCGCGCATGCGCGTGCTGCCGCTCGACGTCACCGACGACGCCTCCGTCGCCGAAGCGCGCCGCGCGGTCGACCGGATTCTCAGCGAGGACGACTGCGGTAAAACACTGGGAGCGGATCCGGGGACCAGAGGCGTATCTAAGGTCCGATTAAATTAAGAAGGTGATTGACAGTTCTCTGTGACGTCAGGACGCCTCTCCCGTTTCCATGGCAGCTGCCAACCAGAGAGACAAAACGTGACGTGTCAGGTCGCTCAGTTGCCACTGCCGAACACGGGGAACATTTGAGCTTCGCAAGCGACTTCCCTGCCGCCGCGCCGCCCGCGTTTCTGCCTGTGCTGCGCGCGCAATGTGTACTGTGTTGTGATGAGTTGCGTTGAGGTTAGGCTTTTGTCGTATTTTTTACACTTTTACACGTATTTTTTGAAGTGTTTGTTTTCGTGTCCCGGTAACACGTGCTCAGCGGTTTGCGACCTGGCAACGTCGCTCCCCTCCACTCACAAATGTCGATCACCTTCTTAATTTAATCGGACCTTAGGTATTCGGGCGCCCATGGCAAGCATAAAATTTGCGCCCCTGTCAGGATAGTTCACATTAGGGTTATTGCTATTTGTTTTAGCGGGTATACTCTAAATAGCGCCCTTTGTGAGTGGCGCCCATGGCACGTGCCATGTCTGCCATACCGTAGATACGCCTCTGCCGGGGACGATTTTTTTTGGGGGGGGAGGAATTACACAGTCATATTACAGATTATGTACAATGACGCAGACGAAACTCAGCTCATGCTGCGACACAATTTTATTCATTTTAATGAATATCCGAAAATATTTTTGATCCAGGGTCGAATTTGGGGGAGAAGGAATTCAAAATGTTAAAATAGGTGTCATATTACAGATTATGTACAATGACGCAGGCTAAACTCAGCTCATGCTGCAACACAGTTTTATTCATTTTAATGAATATCGGAAAATATTTTTGTTCCAGGGACGAGTTTGGGGGAGGGGATTCAAAATGTCAAAATAGAAGGTGTCATATAACATATTATGTACAATGACGCAGGCTAAACTCATGCTGCGACACAATTTTATTCATTTAAATGAATATCCGAAAATATTTTCGATTGAAAGTTTCGTGACAATTTAAAATTTTTAGTTACTGAAACATCTTTTTGGGAGGGGGGAATTAACCTCATTTCCCCCTTCCCTGGATCCGCGCCCGGTTTGTCCGTCTGTGTTGGAGGGGAAAGATATAAATATATCTACAGAGTGGGCGTAAATTAACTAGTATTTAAATTCTGTTGTTTCTCTAACATTTATTTTAACTTATTAGATACACGTATACATAACTATAGTAACCGAAGAAACCAAAATAATATTTTCAATCTCAACATAGGCTCCGGTGACGTCAACCAGCTTTCTCAATCTTACACTGATACAAATAATTATTTTCTGAAGGAAATTAATTGCGAGGTTTGGCTTGTCCTTGGTGTACTCCCACAAGAAAAAATTCATACTGTCTGAGACCTGGACATCTTGGTGGCCATTCGTGAGATCTCCTCATCCCAAGCCAACGTCCCGGAAATTTCAGACCCAACCATTCGCGAATAGTTGATGCAAAGAAGACTGGTATTAGCATTAAGCCAGCACTTAATTCACGAATTTTTCCTTCGGCCACAGTCTTCAAATTTCAATTTTTGAACTTCATCGGGTTTTCAAGGACGAAAACTGACTTCTATATGTAAAATGCGCGTGATGCTTCAAGCGGTAAACGTGTTGAAGTGAAGCAAGTGATATGAAATCCTAAAAACTACTTCATATTATGCTCTGTTTATAACTTTAAATAATTAATACATTACAATTTTATCGAGTATTAAAAATACCTAGTTACTTTACACCCACTCTGTGTGAAACATTAACTGAAAGATTTGTTTGAAAGTTGGAATGTCGTTTACTGGCTGAGTTCAGCTCAGGCCAGCATTGCCGCTGTCTTTGCGGAGACTCTGACCGTCAGATCCTCGGTTCGCGACCCCACGGTGGTGGATTCTCGACTCTAGCTAGGTCGAATTCAACCGCATTGTGGAGGAGAATTCTAACGACAAGCTGTTCTGATCGGTAGTTTTCTGTGATCAACACTAGGCGAATGGTGGAGCAGTGCCCTCAAGGTGGCTCCACACATTCGGCATTCGCCGAGCAGCGAGCTACTGCTCGCCCGATCCCGACCAGCTGATGTGTTCGGAGAATGTTCGCTCCCTTTGATGTGTCCAAAAGACCGACACGCGGCGGGTAGGGCGAGCGCCGAATGTTCGTCACTCGGCGAATACCAAGCAACTCATCCACACTACTCGCGATTCGGCGAGCGGTTGCTCGCTGTTCGCCGAATAGCGAATGTGTGGAGCCGCCTTGACAAACGGGCCACGGACCGCGCGCGATCTCTTCCTTGTCCTTGTAGGCCGTCGCCGGATTTCGCCATCCGATGGGGGAAGATGACCGTCACTTCCCGCGATGAAATTATGCCCCGGTACCTCATCTACTGAATCGTACTCTATTTCCATCCGCCCCCAACACACACAAATAATTCGGTGCTGGTAACGCCCATAATACATTTCAAATCTACATTTTAAATGACTGTTACCGTTTGTGAAAGTAATTTTCATCTCGATGTACATACCTAGTATTCATTTCATTATTATGGCATGTTCTAATTCTGATTTCATGTGTTTCGTAACACAAATCCGCCTCGTTTCCTCTTCCTGCAGCGCCTTTCGCTCTCAGGGAAGACACAATACCTATAATACTAACACTTAATACTAGTAGTTTTTGTTAGACACGGGTAGAGGTTGCCTAGCCTTGCGCCGTATTTTGAGAAAAACGGAATGATTGTAGAACATCATGTTCAGTCCACACTCGATGCAAACGCGTTCTTCTCAGAGGTGCTCGTTACAGAGGTGGATCCAGCCGATCATTTGGGGGGTGGGGCATCGAAAATTTTTGTTAAATAATAAACATATTTGTTATTACATTGTATTTTATTTATGTATAGTAGATATGATATTATACAATAGTATTGATTAAATCATTACCTAATTTGAACATAAATATTTAAATCAATTTTGCCAAATAAAGAAAAGGAAACGAAAACTCTAGACCATTGGGGGGCATGGTCCCCATGGGCCCCCTTAGATCCTCCAGTGGCCCGTTATGATACTGCCTATCCCCTCGGAAGACTTCGATTTCCAGCCATATTTGTAGCCTAGGACTCGTTTATTTATCAAGTTGACATGAGAAACTGATAATTTTTTACAAAGTATTTATTATTTTATTTTTAAAATAATTTGTGCATGACATTTGGCGTTTATTAAATTTAAAACAATTTTTACTACAATATTATCTCTGAAGTTATTGACCTACTAAACCATTTTCTCAACTCAGTGATGTAGACACGGCGAATTTTGGACAATTGTCAACTTTCTCCTAAGTACAGTGAAATTATTTTAGCGTGGCCGCTCAAGGTCAGGGCCCCAGAGCTGCCGGAAGAGTCCATTCCTTAAACTTATCGCTTTAGGGGGGAGCGCGTCCCTTCCCAGGACGTGTTGACAGCCCTACTCCAGTTGAGTAAACATTGATCCTGACTATTCGTCTTCGCAAAGTGCCAGTTTTCAGTTACATTTCCCTAACAGAGTAAGCTATTTGTATGAAGTTCTGTACAAGTGATTATTATTTTGTTGTGATAATTGCAATGCGTCCTGTTCAGAGCAACTTGCATAGGGACGTACTTCAGTCAGACGCGTGAGGCCGTCACCAAAATACAAACATCAATTTATGAAGAGGCTCAAAAGAAGGTATTGAAAACATCAAAGCAGTTCTTAAGGGAATAATTGCTGTTTCGAGTGTTTCGAAAATATCTATTTGCAAAACTAATAAGGAAATTAATTCTATTCAATCGGAAGAATCGTGTTCTTTTCTTCTCCTTATAAACAGAAGAAGAGAAAGGACGTGGAATCTGCTCTCCATAGTTTCAATGAGAGTGTGATTTGCCGCACAATGATTTAATGCACTATATCAAGAAATCGTTATTTTTGCGGGTAAAGACGCGAACGATAATAAAGACAGTAATAGTGATAATATTTATGATTGTGAGGAAACGGTTATCAGTGACAGAGGAAAACATATGGATGATGAGGACAGAGCAGATGGTGTTTCTCCATTACCAAGCGAAGACACTACCGCAAATTAATTTCCAAGACCGTTCGCTAGCATGTAGACTAATGTTTTTGGAATGGGTAGACGAGCCAGGCACGAGCGAGCGCCGCCTCCTGGCTCCCTCCCCACCACTTTCGGCTTCCCTCTCCACACGCGAATCCCAGCGGCCACCTTAGAAAAATTTAGCTGTACAGTTGAATTGCTGTACAATGTGCTGTTGAGAAACATGTAAATAGATAATTCTGTAATAGAAGAGTACACAGAAAGTATTTCAGGGTTATCAGAGTAGATTTCAGAATAATTCTTTTGAACCTGACTGGTCACTCATCCTTCTGATTGCCATTGTCATTATTTTCAAGAATTAAAATTAAGATTTGATTTCCAATTTAGCCCCAACTGTCTCGGCATTCTTATTTTATCTGGTTAAGTATTCCTTCTTCTCAACTCAATGGGTAATTTGGATGTTGTTTATTGTATCAGAAAATAACAGATAAGTCTTAACAATACAATGTAGATCACAATTTCGTCCAAATTTTAATTTTAATTAGGTGTAATTAAAAAAAATATTTTTTTTGTGTTGCACAAAATATCCAATTATGGAATGGAAAAATAAGGCAATATGAGGGTTCTTAAAAAAGACTGAGAGAATAAATTACAAGCATTGAAAAAGGAAAAAAAGCAATAGCATTTTATCTCTATCAGAGTATTTTGTTTCTCAGAATTGTGGGCTGTGGTCAACAATGCAGGAATTTTGGGAATTGGAGAAGCAGAGTGGATGGAAATGGAAGATGTAAAGAAATGCATGGATGTGAATGCTTTTGGGCAAGTTAGAGTAACAAAAGCTTTCTTACCTTTGTTGAAGAAATCAAAAGGTCGAGTCATTAATATCAATAGCCAAGCAAGTAAGTAAACAGATTTGAAATTATTTATAAAAATTAAATTGTTCAAATTGTTAATAGCATGAAAAAAAATAATTTAAATGATTTACTAAGTTTTTGGGTAATTTATAGTTTCTTCATATTCATTGCCATCTTATGTATCTCTTGCTTTGCAGGTACAATTGTTGCACCAACGCTCAATCCCTACACCATGTCCAAATTTGCATCACTAGCTTATACTGATTCTTTACGTTACGATATGAACAAATTTTCAGTTTCAGTTCATAGTATTGAGCCTGCTATGTACAGGTGAGTTCAACAAATGAATATTAATTTGTAATTCTTTTTTAAAACATATTTTTCATTATATATTATAATAATAATAGTAATTTTTATTGTTGTTATTATTGTGTTTAGTCATCATTATTATTGTTATTTTACTTTCATTGGTTTTCATCATATTTATTCCATATTAATGTATTTATTTTATGCATATGTTAATCATTACAATTAATGAGATTCTTATTTCTTGAAAATTGACACTAATATTTCATTATTCCAAATTAAACTTATAATATAGTCACATTAGAAAACCAAAATCTAGATTTCTTCTTAATGATCAGAAAATGATTTGATGATCAGCACAATATCTGGACTAAAAATTGAGTTGGAATGAAACAAAATGACAGCAGTACACCGTAATTGATATTTTCAATTCAAATTGATAGGAAAAATAGTGGTACCTTGCAACTACCAAAACAATATTTTATTTTCTTCAAATTACTATTAATTTTTTCATGTTTATTTCTTTATTCACATGCTTATTATTCCAAGAGTAGTAAGTATTGCATTTTGGGAGAAGTTCAAAATTGGCAGACTTATTTCATGATCATTAATAGCAATGAAATCATAAATGTTTAAAATTGAGAGAAAAGTTAGTTTTTCCAGAACAACAATTAAGGAGAAAAATTCATTTTGTCATAACTTCTTTTTCCGCTGAACGTCTTAAATTACTGTTTTAGGCATAGCAAAGGATGGTGAGAGAATATTTGACCCATTTTCCAGTGTTTCCAGTTTTGAAAAATCAAAATAGAAAACATGCATATTTTGTATTCTTAAAACATTAAAAAAGGGGAAATATAAAAAAGTTAAGAAATTCAGATAAATCTCCAATTCTTCAATTTGTTTTTCTATCCCAAAACACAGGAATCTAATAATCTACTTTTTTTCCCCCTCACACTATGCCTAAACTTTATTTGCTACATGTCAGTTGAATGCAGCTGTTTTGGTGTAATGGAAAATAAAATTAAAAAAGTTTATTTATAAAAAGTTATTCTGCTTAGTTTGATCAGCAAAGAAATTTTATATATTATTCCATATGCACTTTATTATATTTGATTAAGTTTTCTACAACATAAACTTTTCAGAAAATTAGTTGGATAACAGGCATTCTTTCTGATGTAGCCTTTCTCGATTGTCCTAGTTTTGCAATGCTGCTAAGTGTTAATTTGATTTCCTCTAATCTCCAATAATAACCTTCATTAAACATAGGAAGGTTACCATTTCATCATTGCCAATGTCCAGCTACTGATCACCAAACTGTGATAAGAACAAAATTTCAATAATCTTTAAATTTTGTAGGGTTGCTTCTTAGAATGTGTAATTAATTATATAAAAATTCTGAACTTAATATCAATTTTTGTTTTGTTTTAAGAACACCTCTGGTACAGTCAGGCATATCTTTATGTAAACAAAAATTGAAGCAAATACCAAGTGATGTCAGAAAAACTTATGGTGATCATTACGAACAAAAATTTTTGGTAAGTTCAAAAAATCAATTGAAAGATTCATTATCAAAAATATTCTATATACACTATATTTTGATATCATAAATCTGACTCACTTATGCATTTTATTATTCCAGAAATTGCATTATTTATATCTTCATATGACTGCAATGCCACAGTCTAGAACCTTCCAAGTAGTTGATGCTATTGAAGATGCTTGTTTCGACAAAGACCCTCAGGTTTGTTATTTTTATTACAATTACCTCCATTATTGTGGTTCAGTTATCCAGGAATATAATTGTCAGGAGAGAATGGTGCAGAGTGAAGACAGAATGGGACATAGTACACGCAAATTCCTCAAATCTAGTATAAAAAGCTCTATTAAAAAATCAAAAGTTGGACCATTTGAAATAATATTAAGGTTTTTTTCTCTTGTTTTGTTTGAAGAAAATTATCTGTGCAATCAATGGCCATAAAATAGATTTTATACATTTTAGTGAAATAAAGTTTTGTATCAACCTTTGAGCTTCATGATTTTTAATAAAAAAACGTTCATTGTTATTTGTGATGGCACAGAGGCTGTGGAGGGGAGAATAATATTTTCACTTAAACCACAATAAAGAGGACACTTCTTTCTTTTAGGAGAAAATAAATCATGTGTTTTGAATAAAAATCAAGTAAGTTTGTGATTTTGTGAATTTAACTCCTTGTTTTAAATAACTTACCATTTAGTGATGATGAGTCTTGTACGTGGTATCATGCATTATTGAATGATGTCAAATTATGAAAGACAAGCTCATGTTTTTCATGTAAAGAATATTGAAATGAAATATTATTTTTCAGAAGAAAAAAAATAAGCATAAAAAAAACAAATATATTTAATCTTGTTTCAGGACACATACATTCCAGGAGAAGGTTCCAAGTTTACAAGTTCTATAAAACATATTCTTCCTTTTCTTGCATTAAGTTCATCAAAAATTATTTATAGGTAAATTAAATACATGTCAGAGAGATAAATATAACTGAGAAGTTACTCAAAAAATAATTTTATGAAAATATAAAATAGTCTCCTACTGAGGCTGATGATTCAAGAATTTTTCTGTTCTTACACAAGAAAAAGTTGGACTGACATAAAAGAATGAGGTGCATAAAATGCATTCAATTCTTAGAAAATCAGACTACTTTTTAAAAGTTTCGTCACATAGGACTACTAAGGATATATACTAGAAATTAATTACATTTTATGAAAATGGGAAAAAAAATACAGAACGGAACCCAAAGACTTCGTAAGAATGGTTAAAACTAATGGATTGAATGAACATTTATGTTCATCAGAGAAAAAAAAGAATAAAATTGAGGAAGATTGAACATACAAATGTAAAATATACTTGAGCATGTATAAAATAGAGAAAAGAGATCATTCAAAGAAATGTAAAGAAACACATGAAACTAATTTAAATTAAATGCATTTTCATTAAAATTACCAATATTTACATTAGAAAAATCTACTCTAAGAATTGTAACTGAAAAAGGAAAATGAAGTCCTTACAATTTGTGAAATATTCAGTTTCTTGTGAATTCACTTTTAAAATAATTTTTATAATTGTAATGAAAACAGTACACATTTTTAATAAATATAAATTTATATAATAACTATTACATCTTTCATGATTGTTTCTTTTTGTCGTTTCTTTCCCTTTACCTCAGGTGAATGTAGTAATTCATTATTTTTAATTTTCAACTTCCTTTCTTCCCTTCTCCTTTGCTTCATCCATTTCTTCTTCTTCCTCTTTTCTTTTTTTCTTTTTCTTCTTCAATGTTATCTCGAAACCTGAAAAAAATTGACATTGAACCTATTTGTTTGTTCTGATGATATCTTGTAAATTGAAAATAAATTACTCAACATACAAGAATTTTTCTATAGACATAATAAACAACGTATATCTATTCAAGCTGAAAAAATTATTTTATTCTCAATCACAAAAGAAATTTCACATGAAGCAGGGATGAGGCGTTCATTGATAGATGCTGTGCTGGAGCGAGACAATTTTGGATCTGGGACAATGCTGAAACGTAACCTCCCCCTCCCCTGAAAAAAAATTAAAAATGTGAAAGTTGTATCAAGAAACTATACAAGTTACTTTTTTAAAAAAATAACAAAACTTACGTTTAAGCTAGAAAAAGTTTTCAGAAATATATTTTAAATAATAATTTTAAGTAAAAGTATTTACTGATAAAATAATATTATTTCCACGGTGATCTTAAAACACTAAAAAATGTTGTATTTAGTCAGTGTTTAATAAAATCACTTGTTGAATACATGAAATAATAATATGAATTTCATTTGAACCTATTTCAATGTCAGTGTCATGTGATTCATTTCATAGAGTCCTACCTTACAAGTAATGACTGTAATGTTAATGTTAAAAACGAATTGAAAATGTTATGAAATATCAGATAACTATACCGCGACTTATAAAATTACGACAACAACTTTCTCGAGTTCTATTTTTTCTTCAACTTTTTACGCCGCATTCTCTTCCCCGTTCTTTTATGATGTTTTACGGTTCGTGGGCACCTGTGACGAACCCCTAAACTCACGTTCGTCACAGTATATATATGTATATGTCAGTGGCGTAGCGTGACTGGCGTGTTTGGGGATGCTCAACAATAACGCCAAATGAACACATCATGGTCTTTAATGTTCTCTAGAATCTATGTTATCAAAACAAATGTTACAATACTTAAACAGATTTATGTCAGGAGACTTCTTGAAAGTAAATTATGCAATAGCTCAGCTTTAATTCTAATGCGCGATTGGCAATGAGATCACTCGTGAATTTATACATTTCAGATCAAAATAATATTTAATATAATTAAGGAAGAATTCATCTTCTTAGATATTAATTAAGAATTAGTAGGCAAGCACTATTTTTTTCTGTTTGTGCCCACGACCAAGCAGTGAACCCCAAGTGAGAAAGGAAATATTTCACTGACGTCAAGTGTGCTGTGTTCTCGTGCACAAACGAGCAACTCTCATACGCCACTTTGCTCAGTCGTACGCTAGCGTACGAAACTCGCGAATCTCTTGGGCAGGAGTGAGGAGGGGAGGGGGGAACCTCGCCATCTGCGCATGCGTCATTGCCCGTCGCAATCTTGTGGCTGACGCTAGAAGCATTTTAGCATCCAAGCAATCGAAGGCCAGCTTGTAATAACGCGCCGAATTCAACCTTTGGAAATAACATTAAATTAATACAAAATGTTTATCGATAAATTGACCACTTGTAAATTTATCGATACAATATTTAGGGTTCTTTGATTAATATTTTCCGGGGGGATGCTCAGCATCTTAGCGTCCCCTGACGCTACGCCACTGGTATATGTGTATATATGTGTATATATATATATATATATATATATATATATATATATATATATATATGTGTGTGTGTATATGTATATATGTATATGTGTATATATGTATATATATGTATATATATATATATGTACATGTATTTATACATATATGTATATGTATAAATTTTCTCAATTTTTCGGGCATTTTTTCAATTTTTAATGGTAGAACTGAAATATCACTTCAAAAATGTAATAAAAAAGTAAAAACTCGTTCTATATTGCCATTTTCTTTGAAAAATTTGGTACCGTTTCTGAGAAAATATTAATGGAGAGTTTCTGCTCAAACGTCAGCGTCCCAAAACGTATAATTTGAAGCAAATTTTCACCCAAAACTTTTGCGTTTGCGAGACTTAACAAGAAATTATTTGAAGCAACTGGACTCCCAAATGCAATGATATATACAAATCGCTAGTAATGTAAATATTAACGAAGTGGAAAATATTTTTAAAATATTCATTTCTGTAATTTTTGAAAAACGAAAGGATACGTAAGAAAGTGACTTTTATGTCATGTTATTCACTTAATTTACCACTATCCGTTCAAAACAATTAAAAATGAAAATTCCCTGAAAATTTCGAGCACATTTTCAGAGAAAACATTTTGAGTTTTCAAAAAACTTGACAGATATCATTTGAAGCCCAGATCAATAATGTAAGCAAATGGGCGCTGTGTAAATAATAACGACGTGAGAAAGATTTAAAAAATTACAATTGTGAATTTGGAAAAAACACAAAAGATACGGCAACAAAGATTGATTGATTGTTAGTGATTCCGGGCGTGTCAATTACTAAGGTCATTAGTCCCGTAAGTGCAATGTTTTCTTCTTCGGGAGGTGGCGGTGACCTTCCCCCGCTGAATGGCAAGATTCGGCGCCGACCTACCGTCGGCTAGCGGGGTTTTCCTCAACAATGTATCTCCCAACAGCGGGACACCGCCCTAGCCGGAACAAGCTCAAAGCTCCCGACCAGTCCTCTAGCATATATGGTAGTGTAGTGCATGTTAGTGTGTGTTTAAGTAAGGGATAAGGATAGGACAAGGAAGAGGGAGGAAAGATCGCGTGCCCGTTTAGTGGGAGGAAAGGTGCTTGGCCCGTTTGTTAGGGCGCACAATCCGTGCGCCAATATGAGGCGCATGGTCGCCGTGTTGAAAGTATGTAAACTGCGGTACGACCCGGCATATGGTGTGTAGCGGGTATTCGGAGATAGTAGATGAAGTGGTCAACCACCAATGACTACTTTCTTGCGTACTATTTATTAGTTAAGTACTACTTTTTAGTTACTAGTTAAGTTTTAGTTTAATTTTGTCAAAACACAGTAAAATCTGTATGTGATGAATGGGGGAGATCATCTGCGCACGTTTTCTTGAGTTCCAGAATCTCTTCCCAACATTTTAACCTCAAATAATTAAAAGATGAATACAAGTTGAAAATAAATAAATATTGATAAAATTTCAAAAAGCGTGAGATTAGCAACATTTGAAAAATTATACATTCTCGTTTCCGAGTTACAGAAAACTGGTTTGAATCGGTAAACGAACCCGAGATTTGATATCTCTGCATTGCTAACAAAATAGTAATTCACCGCCAGCTCTACTCCTACCACTACAAGCAAACGGAGAGTTCAACAAAACATGCACATAGTGAAGCTACATTTATGTCCAGAAGCAAAACAAGGGACCATCTCAGCATTTGCTCAATGGATCAGGGAAAATGGACAAAAACATGATCGAGAAGGGGTCATTGACCCGCAAGCTGAAGTATATTACTTGTTACAGGCATATTAAGTCATTTTTTAAAAATTATTACAAATGTAAACTAATGCGTTATATACATGGTGTCCAGAAGCTCCCGTTACAAAAAAATACCCCAAATTCTGTGTTGCACGTTATGAAAAATGGAAGGTCCAGTTTTTCCGAGAAAATTGAGTTTAAAAATCACTTCCGGGCCGCGAAATTCAAACCGGCCGCTACGGCACTGCAGGCGGCGGCGTCTCCTTCTGCGCGGAGCACTTCCTCGTTTCTCCGCGTAAACGGTGAAAAAGTCGAGTAATATTCTCTAAGGAAAGCATTGCGTGGCTTACACTAGAACACATTAATAGTATAAAATGTTTGTAGGTTCTGTTTAATAAATATTTTAAATGTACTTATTAAAAAATCAGTTTTGTTCGAAATGATAGCCACGGTAAAGGGCGGCGTAAACGTAAATGATGAACACATTCAACACTTATGAAAAATATTGAATCTCCTGGAATGCTCGAATTGTTATTTTTAATCCATATTCATATGAACTAGTGCCTTGGGCTTAAGACTGCCACATGATTATTCTAAATGTCGTGATAAACAAAAAAGGGTTTCTGCACGTCTGCACGTTTCTGCACAAAAAAGGGTGTGCACGTCTCTGAGCAGGGGAGGTAATATCGGGAAGCGCTGGACCAGCAAAAATGTAATAAAATATTCAAGGAAAGCTCAACCTGTAGATTACAGCGTGAGAAATGTTACTTTGAGGCCTCAATATTTTAGTTTTTAAGGCCCTAAAACACATTGTTTAAGAGTTATTTAACGATATAGATTCAAAATGCTGCCGAGTGTGTTGCAGGTTGCATTTGACGTGAATATATAGTGATATGTAGCGCCATGTAGTGGAGTTACAACAGAATTAACAACACGTAAACCTTCTCGGTGAAAAAAACACGTAGAAGTGCCAACTTTCATGGAGATCGGCAGTGGCGAAGCGTGAGGTTAATTTTTGGATAAGCTGAGTCACGAACATATTGTAAAAACACATATTTTTACTTAATTTATGAAATATCGAATATTTAGAAGATAGAGATCAAAAGACTACAAATTTAATAATAATAATAATAATAATAATAATAATAATAATAATAATAATAGTTATTATTATTATTATTATTATTATTTCAATCATGCAAGAATACTCAGATCAAGAATAAGCCTACTGCAGAATTGAAAAAAAAAATGTAAATGGTTATGCTTATTTATAATAGATGTATACTCCTTGTTTGTACAGGTTTTTGTAAATTAATTCTAAATACCTGGTTTTCTTCAGAAAAAATTCAACGCTTTCTTTAAACATATCATCTTGCGAACACGTACACGAAATTTTCTTTTCTATTAAAATAGTAGCCAAGTTGAAGAGTGTTATTTGACTTAGAATTACGTTAATGAGTTTTAATTGTTTTAGAGTGCTCATTGTCAATGAGACACAGCGATATGCAGTTGCTGGTCAACGACATTTCACTTGTAACCTACACACGTATACGCTATTCAGTTAACTTACGAAATGAAATTACACTGATCAGATCCTGTTTGATCTTTCCAGAATACAATACTACTGGGGGATTCACACGCCGCTATACCAACCCATAAATGCTTGAAATCAATGCTTTTTTTAAATGGTCTTGTTTTATTAAGAGTTAAACCAATGCTAAATGATGTGGGAGAAAGAGTTAACATTCTCAATAGTGTACTTAATGAATTGGCGACAGAGGAATACTAATACTGAAATTTGGAATAAATAAATGTATTTACTTTTGTTAGTAGTGATATTTGAAGTTGCTCAATGACCTCTAGTGGACATTTCCGGAAGTTCCACGCAAGCTTGTGGTGAAGAGAGCGCCTGCCGGCAGGAGTTTAAATTACTTAGCCAGTTGTAAGGCCGGCCTACCCTTCTGGCCGAATAAGCGGGCCAGCTTCTCAATGCGCATGCGCGCTCACTTCCCCGCGCCCCGTCCCTTGCCTACAAACTGTCTTCCAGTGGTAAGCGGAACGGCCTCAGCCTCACTCCCCAGCCTGCCCGATGCACCGGGCGGCGACAAAGACACTTCGCATTGAATGCGCATAAGAACAGAAAAATGAACTTGGTGCGCATACTTTACGGTATAAATTGGCTAAAATAACATTATAAATTGACAATTTTCTTTTTTTAGTGAAGATATATTTCCCGCCTTCTTCAAGATTCTTAGGGATAGCTCAGCTTACTCTGCCTACCCTGACGCTTCGCCACTGGAGATCGGTCCAACGAGAGACCTAGAAATTTTGTTACCTTAACATCAGCTAATTGCATATTGTTCATTTTCAATAGAGCATACGATTGCCGATTTGAAATGCAAATATACAGTTTCGTATAGTTAAAATTTGAATAAGTTTTTCTTCTTTAATAATTTATTTATTAGTGAAACTATTTAAAACTTCTGTAATCGTGAAATTTATTGTTTCATTTTTGCAACGAACATTCGTGTCATCGGCAAACAGAACTGATCTCCCATTTTTGATAGACGATGGCATATCGTTTACGTATAACAGAAAGAGGATAGAACCTAAGATCAAACCTTGCGGGACCCCCATGCTCAACTGACAGTGAATTAGAAAGATAAGTAAATAATGCTCTTTCGTGCCAGTATGGTCTTTAATGCCTCTCGGTGCCGGTACTTACGTATGTAATATTGAAGTATTGTAAACCTGCGGCACAAATGGCGGTTTTTTTTGTGGGTCCCTGATACCGAAAATGTGGATAATTCTTGTTTTTGTTAGAATTATTGACTCTTCTCCCTCATAGTAACGAACGAGAGAGAGAATCGGCTCTCTTCCGTGCGATCACGGCAAACAGCAGGGGCGGTTCTTTATAAGGTTCACAGGTTCACGCAACACCCAAAAAATTGAAGAAAATGGGATATACACTTCGTTATTACAAGATCATTAATAGTATGACTTTTTTCTGCTTCTTTATATAATGTTCACACCAGTATTACATTGACGAACCGATGTGGCTACATAGCTGTTCACGTCCTCGAAACAACACCTTGCTCAGACCGTTTCATAAGGACCATTGGGTACCACGTGACTTCGTTTGTGTTATCATAGGGCGCTTTCATCGCATCATGTTCACACTTACGCCGTGAACTCCGCTTGGCGCAGCACTCGGGTAATCACGCCACCCAACTCGAGACGAAGTCTCCGGCGCGCTGTCAGTAAGACAGTGTCCTCGATACGTTACTCTGAAACGCAATTTTTGTTTCTGATGTGGATGGTGAGGGCCGTTTTAAAATCCGTGTAAAAATGTAATTTACATATCGGGTTCAAATAGTATTTAAGTTATGGTGTCTGTGCATCCTGGTGTTCAATTATTTCTTTAAAATGAGCAAAATTGTGAATCCTATTGGAAAAAAGTTTAGCTACGATTGTATTCTTGAAATCACGAATGAAATTATCACGATGAATCACTTGGTCCGGATCAGTCTATACTGAAAATTGAAACAACTGTGAAATCAGCAAAACGAGAATTTCGTCGACGATTCAGTTCTAATATTTATTCGACATATAAGCTGAACGATCATTTTCAACAATGAAGCGGATAAAAACATTTCATAGAAATATAATGACATCCAAGCGATTGAGCGCCCTAACAATGCTGTCAATAGAGAAGCAACTTATCCGTGAAACCAGCAACTTCAATGAATTAGTGATGGAGAAATTTGTGCATCGGATTTTCAATTCAAGTAAACAAGGTAAGTTTATAATTTCCACATTACTGGTTAGATTGATCAATTTAATGATAAATGTTTCGTTCTGATTGTTGCCTAATGAAACTTGAGGCTACGTATAGAATCGTAAAAGTCAAAATTAATATATAGCAATAAGCGAGAAATTAAGTTTTATTTTAAAGATTGGTTTTTAATGTTATAAATAGTATTAATTTTTTTACAAGCCGGTCAGGTCATTGCTGTAGCATTGTAAGACAGCGTGCTCCTTGACCGCAGAAAAGCCGTCGGCCAACGTCCACATATCAATCGTGTGTATTGAAAGGAATGCGATATCCGGACGTGCTGCGTGGGCCGACCTGTCGCCGGCATCGGATGTTGCGCTGACCTCAGCTCGATTTCGGAGTGGCTGCGCGGCTTCGCTCTCACGGCGCGTTGTCACACGTGGGGGGGCGCGTCCGGGAAAAGTTTATAATCAGTTTCTTGGAATGGAAAGGAGAATTTTTCGTGATATTCCTTCTTTATAGTAGTTTTTAGTTTTTACATCCATTTACAATTATTCGTCAGATATCCAAATATTTTAAAAGATATTTGAAATTTAAGGTGAAATGTTCTTAAACAATTTAAATAGTAATTGTGTCCATTAATCGGGAAATATTTGAGAGAAAGATCCCACTCATGACCATTGCTTATACAACACCCTTAAATTTAACTCACCCACCGCCACTGGCAAACAGCTTCACGATCATGCGAGTGGAACAGCGTCGTATTGAAAACCTCATGTTTTAAGGCTCCCAGAGACCGGCGCGGAAGATCCACAAACCAAACCTAGGCGGAATATCCGCAGCGGAAATTTCGCGTCACGTGTTGGCTTATGAGCACGTTCAGAGCGTCGCGGCAGCGGATTGAAGCGACGCGGTGGCGGATTTTGTTTCGCGGTCGGACGCCTTTTTTTTCCGCTGAAGCTCGAGTTCCGCTGTGAAAACCAAGGCAAAGATTCGCCAGATGTCGAATATTTTCAGCTCGCCAATGAATCTGACACGTCTGAACGGTCAGAAAAATTACTTCTAATCGTGTTCAGTAATTTAATTAATTTAAAATAACATTAAAGTTCGATTTTTAATAACAAGTCGTTCTCATGTAAGATTCCATGGGCCGTATTCATAGTCGTCACTTATAGAATAAGAAAATACTTAAGCTATAAGAAGTTACTTTTGATAAGGAAATGCTTATGCACATTTGGTATTCATAGACGATACTTAACATAAGTACGACGCTAGCAGTGTCTTGTGTGGCAACAGCGCATTGGGTGGTTCACAGCCACTTGAATCCTGCCTGAAACGTCCCATCAAGCTGGCCGTGAACTATTCTTATGCATGCATCCGTAGGCATCCGTGTGGTAACCTAACATATACAGTTACTTAAATAGTGGTAGTAACTTAAACAATGCCTTAAATAGTGGGAATTCGGTAAACCTCAGTTAATTGTAGCTGATTTTTGCCACCAACGTTTACCAAAACACGTCCTTTCGTCCAGGTAAAACGCTACCTTTTCTTAAATATTCCTGATCATTGTGCATTTCCGGGGGGTTGTACACATCACGTAAATATAGCGAAGAACAATGCAGTAATAAACATTTCTATAATGTTCAAAATCGTAGTCCATTTCCATTTCTTTCACATTACGACTATTTTCAACCCACCAAGAGACGATTCACTTATAGCTATAAGTGGAAGCTGGGCCTTCCTTATAGCTATAAGAAGTTTCTTATGCAAGCGGATAAGATGCCACTGTGAATTGAAAAACGTTATAAGGAACTCCTTAAGGTTTTCCTTATTATAAGTGACGACTATGAATACGGCCCATGGGGCCATGATTGTTAAGTGTCAGATTTTCTTATGTCTTCTACGATCAGATTAAAAATTTAATCAAAACAATCATTGCTCATTCTAGTAAATATAAAAGCGTTTCTCGTCCTTTATGACATCACGGTATGAAATTCTCCGTACTTTTTCCTTTCTAGGTCAAATGGACCCTATTTCTTCGTTTCCTAAAGAGATATTAACAATTTGATGGTAAATCGTAAATAAAGATGGTAAAAACACTATACTGCATGTATTCAGGAAACGTATCTCGTGCATGAATAGAAGTGAGCGCGTTTTCTGAGGAAAACTGTCACCAAACTCTCAGAGTCAATTGACACTCCGGTGTGAACGGACCCGCGAATTCCGCCGCCGCATCTATACTGCGATTTTCGTAACTTTGTCCCTGACAGAAAATCAGCTGTTCACGGTTTCATCCAATCGGGAGCTTGAACATTACCATTGTGACGTCACTGTCACGAAATATAAGCTCCTGATTGGATGGCAGCAAAACAGCTGTTTCCTGCCAGGGACAACGTTACGAAAATCACAGTATAGCGCGGAACTTACCTCGTCGCACCCGCTTCGGATCTTCCGCACCGGTCTAGGGGGGGGCTTTAATGCACAGTGACGCTTCGCTACTCGTGTTGAATTTCATCACCAGGATCCGGCCTTTGCGAGTAACATAAAACATCGTTCAGTATGTCCAACACATTTTATTCCAAAGTATTTTTTGCCGAAAACTTTTATATTGATATTTGGCTCTTCGTTACGTTTGTCGATATTGGTGACGACCTTAGGCGTACCTAAAACAAGAGGGGTCAACTATATTTCTGAGGTCCTATTATCCATTCAACTTTTTAATCAGCTTATAATAGTTTACTGAGACAACAATCTTCAGTCAATTTTTTTACTTTTTGATTTTTTTGTTGTTGAAAATTTGAATATTTTTGGGCGGTTGTAGGAGAGAATAACTCCAAACTGGCTACTTTTTTTCGGGGTAATTTAATTTATTTATGAACATTCTAAGCTGTTTCGTGCCGATTTTGAGTTTTTGACGCATTTGTAGGTGATTTAAAAGGGGAAATCAAGACTCAGTTGGCTCCCTTTTAAGAGTAGATTCGAAAGTTTCTTCACGTTTTTGCTTCGAATTTATAAGTTAAATATACATTAATTTTAATTAGTGAAAAAGAGCAAGTCAACTACTTAATGACTATGCATACAATCAGAGGCATAGTTAGGGGGGGGGTCCGCTCCGGTGTCACCATTTTAGAGGTGAGACCAATTACAAACTTTTATAGATTTTGTTTAGATTATAGAATAGATTGTGATGAAATTATATACAAGTTTGCCGCCCTTAAATCTTGAAAAGTGTTTTTATAAAAAACGTGCTTTTCTTAATTCGTTATTCTTCGTTTTAGATTATTTAATTAAAAATTATATTTTAATTATTTTGAATTACATAACTTTTAGTACATTGTTAATAAACATCATGTGCAAATTTACTTGTATTTTTATTAAATAATGTTTAAACTATTCTGTAAGGGATGTTTTTATATTTAAATAAGGGGGGTGATACCCACGGTGTAATGACTAATGATACCATTACCCGTAGTTTTGTCCCGGGCAGAGGCGTATCTATGTATTCAGGCGCCCATGGCAAGCATAGAATTTGCGCCCCTGTGGGGATGCTTGAAATTAAGGTTGTTGTTATTTGTTTTAACGGGTGTACTGTAAATAGCGCCCCTTGTGAGTGGCGCCCATGACACATGCCATGCCTGCCATACCGTAGATACGCCACTGGTCCCGGGTGACACCAACTGAAGCTACACCACTGTATACAATTGTTGACTTTTACAACTAAATAAAACGTAGTAATGTTTAAACTTTTATATCCCTAGGCAATAAGTCAATAATACATACTGAAATATTTATACCGTTTTATATCACTATATTACGGGTATATAATCGAATGTGTTCATCGGTTGCTGATCATTGTACATATTAAAATGTAAATATACGGTATTTTTTGTTTGAGATTTAACATATTTATTACAATTAAAATTTTTTATTACGCAAGGCTATGAGCTCCTACCAAAATTTTCACGGGGCACGCCCTCTCCCCCCCCCCCCATCATCTCAACGCACGTCTACTGTGATGAGACCACGGCCTTCGGCATATGCGATCAATGAACATGTTATTTTCAAACGCATTTCATGTTCAATGACTTTTTTAAATTAATTAAAACGAGTCATTCTCTCTTGATTTACGGAACAGAATGCCATCGTTCTCACCATTCGTTCTTCACTTATGCTCACCGATTGCACGACGTCGCGTCGAAGAGAAAACCACGTTGTCGGTGTAGAGAAGATATTTCTTACACCTGGAGAATACGATATAATTACCTTCCACCGTGATTATTAATGAATAATTCTCAACGATCGACTATTGTGCAACGATAGACATTCATTCGTTGTGAAGGCATTCAATGTTGGCAGCTACGATCACGGAGGTTATGAAAGTAGTTTCAAACAGTTGGTCACATTGGTGTGGTCAGAATTGGTGCTGCGCGCCCTGGGAGTGGTGGAGGGGGTGGACTAGAGTGTAAACCAGTGTAAACGTCAAGGATTAGCGTGAAATGATTGCAAATTAATATTGTTTTCGCAGTATAATTTAACATTTTCTTATCGATTGTGCATTTTGTTTGTGACGTGTTTCTAAATCTTCCAAAATGTCGGAGCGAAAAGTCTTAAATGTAAGTTTGGTTGTCTTAATGTTTCTGGAATATAACCTCATCTCGGCAGAAATTGTGTAAATTAATGATTGTTACATGGGTTCTCTTATAGAAATACTATCCTCCGGATTTCGATCCATCGAAAATACCTCGGATGAAATTGCCGAAAAATCGGCAATACACAGTTCGCTTGATGGCACCATTCAATATGAGGTAAGAAAACAACAAATCCTGTTGTTAGACATGTGTTGTTTTGAATTCTGCCATAACACAATTACAATTCAAATTCCAATGAATTTGCTATCTCTAGCAATACATTTCTAGAAAATATCTTAGAGTAAATTGAATTTTTCAAGTAGGTGTTAGTTAACATTAATGATGCTGTGATCAGCACCTTGTCAACCAAATCTTTTTAACATTGAGTCAATGATCTTTCAGTCATGAGTAATATGTGTAGTGTTACATCAAACGACCCTTCTAATTTGGACACCTTTAATACCATGGAATATGTCGGTAACCAATCATGATTAACATACAGTTTCAAGGAGGGTTTAGTTTATCAGTGATGTGCGAAGTTGAGAATTCTCCCTGTATTTGGATGATCAGACAACTGTCATAATACAATTTTTATGATAAAAAGTGAAAATTTCTTAATCAAAAGCAGCCCTAGTTTGGTCACTTAAGATATATCACATGAAATGAACTTTATAGTTTCTTGTTTAAAATCAATGTTTCAGAAATATCTTTAGTTTATAGTAACTTTTTTTTATATGCAAATTGTATGTCTCTCTCATGTATGATGATTTAATTGTAAAGAGGATATTATGTATTACTTAATGATCTGCTAAAGGTTACATAAAAAAAATAACTAAGGGAATTGTTCATAAAACTTACTAATTATAGTGAAATTTTTCGAACGATTGCAACATGAATTGGGTGTACAATTGGAGGCAAGAGTTAGCTCATTTTTTCTTTCAGTAATATGAGAGGAAAAAATATTAAATTTGATATTACATTATTGAGTTGGTTAGAAAGGTAATATCTTTTGTCTGTGAAACACATCTACTCTCCTTAATAATAGAATAATTGTAATTTTTCAGTAATTTTTATCATTTAAAAAGATATTATTAAGTATTGCCCCACATGTTTGTGTAGTACTGAGTGTGCCAGTCATAAACTGTTGCATTTCATAATTATAGGTGTGTTACTTGTGGAGAATACATCTACAAAGGAAAAAAGTTCAATGCTCGCAAGGAGGATGTTGAAGGGCAAGATTATTTAGGGATCCGCATTTACAGATTTTATATAAAGGTATGTTTACGCCTAACATTAATTTTTTAAACTCTTTTCTATTGTCAATAGGTTTACTTTGAGCAGTTGCTCCAGCAGATGTTACCTTTTTTTGCTTGCAGTGCACACGATGTTTGCAAGAAATATCTTTCAAAACTGATCCAAAAAACACTGACTATGAGATTGAAGCGGGAGCTACACGAAATTTCATGGCACTTAAATTGGCTGAAGAACAGGCTCAAAGAGAAGAAGATGAGAGGCGTGAAGATGAAGCTACTAACCCTATGAAAGTGGGTTTAAATTTTTTGAGTATTTGTTGTTTGTTAATGTTAGAAAAGTAACTGTTAAACTACCTTGTGTACTTGGAAGGACTACCTACACAGTCTAATTTTGTTCTTGAAATATTAGGTAGAGTGGAAGTGGAGTTTGTAAACTCATTATAGTATTGACACTTTAAAATAAAAAGGTTCAGTCTGCAAACAATCTCACTGTTTATGCTGTAGTGTGTTTTGAAGTTAACTGCAATTAAAAGTACTGTGAAAATTGAGACAGTTTTATAATTTAATGGATGTTCTAATTGAAGTAATTTAATTGTTGGGGATCAATACTACATTTATGAACTGGAGCTTTTTTTGCAGGAGGAACCTTTTTATATTGAATGTATCATTTAAATTGAAAGTGGGATGATTCTCTTTGATTAAGTTCTAATTTTATGGTGAAGAAATAACTTTGACACTAAATAATTGCACCTTCATGTACGAGGGTGGGTTTACATAACATTAGGTAAGTATGATTATCACAGAATTGGTGTATCTACATAAGTTGAAGTTCAAACCTGTAACCTCAATCTGTATTGAAAAATTTTGATGGGTGTTTTCTTCACATTTTTAGCGTGGTTTTGCTTTTATTTCTAAATTTTTTAATTTTTTGGTTCTTAATTTGATTGTTGTTAACAATAGTTAAATTATATCCATTTGATCTTCCCCCCCCCCTCCCTTCATGGTCATAATATTTAGAAACTAATTCACATGGGTCATATTATTTCTCTTTTTACTATTATTGTGTATTTTAATTTATAATGTAGGTGTTTGTGTAATCTTATTATTAAATCAAAAATGTGCAACTTTTTATATGTTAAAAAAAATTTAATTGCTGATTGATGGTGCTTGTTCCAAGAAGTGTTTTGTATTTGAAAAGTCCTACAATTAAACTGTGATTCTCAATGTTGAGTTAATGATTGGTGCTGTGTCACTTGTGAAATCTTCTTTCTAATGAAATATGACTGAGGGTTACATGAAGTGATGCCACATTTAAGTTAAATTAGTGGAGCATTCAAAAGAAGAAAAAAAAATCATGTCTGATTAATGTATGGAAAGTTACTTGCATTAATTTTTGTGATTTTTGTTGTGGTTGAAAGGTAATAACTTTTTCACAATTGACCAGAGATGAAAAAAACTTATTTTTAATTTTGTGGA
Source organism: Acheta domesticus (assembly GCA_031308135.1). Classification (NCBI taxonomy): domain Eukaryota; kingdom Metazoa; phylum Arthropoda; class Insecta; order Orthoptera; family Gryllidae; genus Acheta; species Acheta domesticus. The sequence continues at coordinate 133,462,162 of JAHLJT010009355.1, forward strand.
GATTGTTTTATCATATTTCCAGATTCTTTTCTCATGATTATTTTGACTGTATATTCCTACATTGTTTCAGTTACTTGAAAATCGCACCAAACAATCAAAACAAGAATTAGAATTGCTTGAATCTTTGGAAGAATTAAGAGATTTAAATCGTCGACAAAGATCAGTAGATTATGACTCGATGTTGTCTCAATATGATAATAAAGATGTACTAAGGAAATTAGAAGAACAACAAGAAGCAGAAGATGAAAAATTTATAAAGTAAGATACTATTTCTGTTGTTTTACTCTTTCAGTATCGGCCCGTAGGGGAATCTATAATATTTTAAGGAGGATCAGTGATGATTAATAGGTGATCTCAAGGGCAAAATACCTTGATTTGGCCAACAAAAACTTACACTTCACACATGAGCAAATTCAAATACACTTATACCTACAAGGAAAACTCTTTTCGTAAAACGTTGTTTTAAAACCACTACACCCAATGAAACAATTCGAAACCTTCAAATAGAAAATGATTTATAAGTTTCCTGTTCTTGATGAGTACATTTCAAGCATCTCAAGTGATTGTCAGTTTATTGTTCTGTATTTTATCTTGTAATTCAAGAATATTTCAACTTAAAATACTGAGTGTCGTTCTCATTCTAGGCGTTGTTCCTTGTCATATTTTAGATTTTCCACACTCCTTTTGTTTTTGTATGTATGGAACTATGCCTTTCTTTAATGTTTTCTGCTCATTAACACTTTGTGGCCTTGTTTTTACAAAGTTCTAACTGACTTTTCTGTGATTTCAAGAAACAAAGCTTTAGCGTTACCATTTATTGCAAAAGAAGATTTTGTTACATAGACTTAAAATTTTATTTGTGCAATATCTTCAAGGAGTGAACCTATATTTGCATATGTTCATCACTTATTTGCACCTCTTAATAATGTAATTTAGAGTATTTAATTATGCAGTTAGAACTTCGTCATTCCATTATGGATTTTCAGAGTGAGACAAAGTTGTAACTGTAAATAGAATTTTGTCTTGCTATTTTTTATATTTTATTTTACTATTTTCAGGGAAATAAGGTTGTAAATGCAGATAGATGTTTCTTGTAGTAATTGTTTTTTAGTTTGCACTGTTATTAATTACAAAACTTTTTCTGTAACTTTGAGGACAATAATCAATATTCAAAACATTTATTAAATGGATTAGAGGAAAAGGGAGCAATCTATCATTTACATGTTTCAGAGATATTTGTAAATTTATTAGAAATACTATATCCTTGAAGTGTAACAATCATATTATTAATAACTTTCTATTAAAAATTGAAACTTCTTCACACATCATTAATGGATTATAGTAATAGAAGACTGTTGTGTCTTTCCACTAATCTTTTAATTACAGAAAGTTGTATTCCCTACAATCATTAGATATCTGTATTACATTAATACCATCTTAACAACGCTTGTCCTACATAAGTTTCTCCTTCAAAGACGTTATAATTGGAAGTTAACTGAACTGTTCTGTCTATCGTCAAGAGGAATTAAAGGGAACATAGATTTTATATCCTTCTTGAGATCAGATATTTCTGATGACCTTATTTGTGTCTTTGGCTTTACTTCAAACACACTAAGATAACCAGATGGTTTGATGAGAGAAGTCCTTCGTTTTTTGTTGTTTTTTTTCACTGAATTTAATGCATGCAATATTCTCAGAATCTTGTGAATGATATAACTCACTTTAAGCAGGAACTGACCCAAATTTAGTTGCCTTAACCCGTCGATGCACCGATGAAGAATATTACACTTAAACACTTAAGGGGCCTCTGAGGCCCCCCTCCTAAATTGACAACGCACGGCGGAAAAAGTGAGGTAATTTTTAGTAGAATTAATGATAATGTTATTTTATTCTTCACGTAGTTTACAACAGTGACTTTGATTATGATGTAATTTTTATTTGCAATTATTCCAACTAATAAAATATTTAGTGATCTCCTCAAATATTTCTTTCACATTTTGTACAAACACACTCCTTCAGCCCATTTTGTGCGGCCATAAATAAGAACAGGAAATTATATATAAATAGTAATAAAACAAAATATTTCTTTACATTTTTATTAATATTTAATTTAAAAAATCACTAACCTTTCCCGTTTACTTGTGGAAATTCTATTGCTGGCTCCTATGAATACACTTTTGTGAATTTCGAAAACATTTAAGCAGTTCAATGTTCTTTCCTGTGTTTTGGTATTGTTAATAATTGATTTTGTTTCTTTTTTAAGTTTTTTGGTAGTTTATTTAGGAAAATCCGTCGCCAACAAGTGAAATTTTCGTTCTACTTTTTGGGCATCTTGGTGTAATAGATATTGCATCGGTGCTGCAATATCGTTTACATTGTACGAGAGATGCATTGGTCATCGGCATGTTTGAGGTCTTGACGTATACTGGTCAGCAACCATCTGATCCATTACATCTACTCCAATCTTTGTTTTATTATATAAGATCATTTATGATTTCATGTTTTCAAGATTAATAAATTGCTGATTGTGATGTATGGGTGTGTAAATAAATATATTTCCTTTTGCTTTGAAAGACAGAGAAAAATTATTTGTATTAGCAGATACAGTAAAGAAATTGTTTTTTATGTTTTCAGCTCATTTGGAATCTTTTTGTGTTTTGACATGAAATTCTTAGCAGTGTAAGTTTTTTTGTAACAGGAACTCTGCGAGTAAGAACGTAAAAAAATATCCACAGAAATGTTGTATCCTCCTTTCCTCAAGGGTTGGGTCCGTTCTTTCACACTTGCAGCCAAATCTTTCACCAAGGGCTCGTCCTTTTGCGTACCAAAATATACACTGCAGTTGAATGCAAACCCGTTCTCCACGTCACAACACCAGCATTTTTTATGCCATATTTGTCAGGTTTATTCCTCATATACGTTGTGGAAGATCGTTGTGGTTGCATGCACCTTCGAATGTTTTCGAAAATATGAATATTCTTTGTTGCTGTGAAAAACGGATCACTTCTTTTACTCAAAAACAAATCCCTTCTGTATGTAATCAAGCTCTTTTCAATACAATTTTTCACACATATTCACTGAAGTGAGATTAATTTTTGAATGTCGCTACTTCCCGCACAATTTAGAGAACGTTTTGTGACAGATACAAAACTAAATTTTGTATTGAAGATCTGCTAACTCAAAAAAGATAGTGCCAAAAAGTGAAAATATAAAGGAATTTCACTGTCGTAGTCCATTGTCGATTGTGCAATATTTTTATAGAAATATTTTCAACAAAGCCACGGAACAAATAGGGGGCCTTTCAGGCCCCTTAAGTGGAAAGTGCGACTACCTACAGAAAAGCTAGATTTCTAAAAACCGATTAGTTTCCGTCTCTTCTCCTTGTAGTATTAGTAACAAAAATGATTGTTTGAAGATGTCAAGAAATATTATTAGCCACAAGCAAACCACAACAGATTTATAGCGATGAGATGATGTCACGGGGCCTCCGAGGCCCCTTAAGTGCATCGACGGGTTAATGAATTGTTTGGTCTTAAATTGGAGCAATATTAATATTACTGCAAAATCTTTGAAATCCTTCTCTTACATCTGCATTACTTGATACGGATTTTGTCGGTCCACTTGTTTCAGCTATCGTACTAGTCCAAGAGGTGAATAAAAATCTATCTTAGCCACTGCTTTCTCTATTATGCTATGGGCATTAACTACTTCCTCGTAGTATGAATGTCCTGGCATAGAATATTTCATTGTCATTGATGTGACATTAGGGTTCTCTCTTTAACATCTAGCACAGCATATATACTGGAATTTTGGTTCTGAGAAACTCATGAATCTGACCAAGTTACTAATTCACTAATTGAGTAATTACAAAATAATGTTATCTTCAATGTGTCTACAAAGTCCTTGAATGAAGGATCAGATGCATGTTATTCCAGAAAAGTCAAATGTAATTTTCTGATTACAAGCGTATATCATTTAATTAGATGTCTATCTATTGTTTTCAGTAATTTCATTAATCACTTTCGAATTGGAAAACTTTTCTTGTCCAAAATTGTATTTTTTTTCTTCTTTACCTGTTATATTATAGTAGAGACATCATTATTAATGATGTTGACATAGGTATTGGGTTTATTTCCTTATGTTTTTTTTAATACACATTACAAACACAAAACCTTCTAATCATTATTGAAAATCATTGTTTCTTATATGAACTTTTTAATTTGTTGATTTTAATGAGCTAGAAGCAGAGAGTTTCTGTTATGCTAGTAAAATTACGTGTAATTTGTGGTGTGATTTTAAATAATCATTGAATAAAAACACTAACGAAGTTATTATTATAAAGAAATGAACCACAGATGTATGTGAACATTATATTGCAAAAACCAGAAATTATGAATTTATTCAGTTGCTCACAAAGTAGAGCATTAAAAGAGTGTAGGCTTGTGTGTTCGGTGTCAGTAACTATTTGGCTGTTTGGGAGATGCTGTGTCGTAAGCACTGGTGTCAACGTCTTGACCACCATTCTTCTTGCATTTTGCCCTGAGGTCTGGCATGCATTGGTGAGATTAATCTGTACAGGTCACTTGTACAGATTACATAGGTAAACCTCACCAGTATACCGGAACGTGTGTGCCAGGCCTGAGGAAGGTCACAGAATGGTGACCGAGACTTCGGCACCTGAGCCTAGGATGAGGTGTCTCCTGGACAGCCAAGTACTTGTAGTTTAGAGAATTATAATATTTTCTTTTTCTTAAAAAAGAAAATGTTCAATGGGTAGAAGTTTTGAGGTAAATGAAACAGAGAAAAGTATTGTTTTAAAAAATAATAAAAGTTAACTGTAAGAGAAATTAATTGTGCTTTGTTATTTTGCATTTACCTGAATACTTTTGGTACACAGGTCTGTATTTGGCTCAAAGAAAAAAGTAGTTGAAGAAGAAATTATAGAAGAAACTTCCGCAAGTTCTGGAGTGACTAATACCATCACAACTAGTGTGAAGAGAGCAGCTGATGATTCAAAACCATTATTACAGTCAACATGTACATCTTCCAAAATGTTTGAAAGCAGTAGAGATGAGCCTCAAAGTAAAATGTTGAGAATTTCCAGTAATGAGGTTAAAGAGGTTCGTATTCTTGTGATGCTCTGCTTTTATTATTTTGTTTCATTTTCAGTTCTTTTTCATGAAATTACAATTTTATGATTCTTTCTCATTCAAAGAAATATTGCTCTTACTATCTCCTGATCTCCTTACTGTGATATCTCCGGTTTATAATGTTAAGTTTAATATCAGACGTGCACAGCCTGTTATCCTATAATGAGCGTTGATACTTGGCATGAATGATACATAAAGAAATATTGTAAGGTTTAATGTAAAACCTTATATAAAAAATACATAAAAAATTAGTGTTTTCTAACTATCTCAAAGTATTCCGTGAGATGCAATTCTAAAATGTGTGTTTGCTCTTGCAACCTCAGCATTACTTCCCTTACTGCCAGCTTTATGGGTTTGCTATGTCATATCAGCTTCCAGTCCTCTTTACTCAGTTCATATCACAAGGAAGTACAGTAAAACCCCGCTATAAGAGACCCCGTTATAAGAGCATCCCGCTTATAGGAGACAAAATTCACGGTCCCGAAGTCAGTTGTATATAAACAATGCATTTATTTCCCGCTTTTAAGAGACCCCGTTATAAGAGATTCCCGCGTATAGTGGACAAGATTTTATTCTCCGCCTTGCGTTTCTTCTCGCTTGTAAGAGACAAAGCGCGAAATTTTCCTCCAGGTGACTCAGGAATTTCCTCAGCGTGGTAAGGGTTGAAATACGTGCTTAAAATACGCTGGATTAGGGGTTCGCATCACCAGTGCAACCGGTGGAGGGGGGAGGTGTGCGAAGTTCTCGTGAAGAAAGCTCATTCGGTACGCTTCGTGTCTTTTGACAACAAGAAAGACACTTATTGTGCGACTTTTGTAACCGTGTCTGTAGAAGGAATCATCTGTTTACGGTTTCATCCAATCGGAAACTTCTGTGTCGCTAGTGACATCACGATGGTGACTTTCAAGCTCTTGATTGGATGAAACCGTCAGGAGCAGATACTTGCCAGAGTAGAGTTGAATAAATCACATTTTGCTTTTAGTGTTTTGACTAGTGTTTCCAATTGTTACTTTCTCGTATACGTACATATATACGTAATATAAAGAAAGTAATATAATGCTGCAGAAAATCGACTTCGAGATTTTAACAGAATGTATGTTTTGGGGTCTCCTGATACCGAAAAAGGTTTGTTTTTTTCTTTCAAAACTTCCCTTTGCCCGTCCGTAAATAACACTAGCGCCAAAACTATTTTTTTCCAAAATGAATATTCCGCGATCGATCTGTTTCCGCTCGGAACTCTGTGGTTTTGAAATATTCTAAATTTTTGTGGGTACTGTACACGAAGTCCGTGGGACATTTTCAAAATTTCCCCAAAAATGGCTCCCAATTTTTTCTTTAAATTTCTTGTAAGAATGGAGTGAAATTCACTGATAGAGGTGACATTGTTAGGATTGTCACTGTTAACTCTAAATTTTCGAAAATTGAAAAAGTTTGCAGTTTTTTCAAGGTTTTTCTACAGTTACAAAATTGAAGATAGAAATTTTTTCTTATAATAAAAATGTTTCTCTATAATTAGGTCTTTCATGAACGTTATGTACTAAAAAAAAGTTTTCACATAATATCGAGTGAACTGATAAACATTTACAAAAACAAGATTTTCTCAAAAACAGCTCCAAATTTTTTCTTTAAACATTTGGTAGTAACAGTTATAAGGGTACTTTATAAGACTCTTAACATCATTTTGCTCTATTCATTTATTTTTTCAAAAATTACACAAATGTAATTTTTTATTATTACTCTTGTGTCAATATTTACATTGGAGGTGATTTGTTCACGTAATCCATTTATGAGCACATGTGCTTTAAATGTCATAAAGTTCACTCAATAGATCTGGTTAAACGGGCTACTGGAATCAACTAATTTATGTTTCCTCAAGTTTAAAATAAGTGTACAAATCATACTAATCCACTAAAAATATGGTAACATCTCATTAAATACGTCAAAAATGCATTTCCCACTTATAAGAGTTCCCGCTTATAAGAGACAAAATTCCATTCCCCTAGGTGTCTCTTATAAAGGGGTTTTACTGTATATTCTCTTCTACCATTGGCATTATTAAACTCCACATCCTATGTCCCCTCCAACAAGTCATTTTTTTTCTTCAGTTGTTCAAGACCATCATTATTCATATTAAATCATTCGTATGATGTATCATAATTTGGCCTTATTTCATATGTCCAAGCATATATTAGTGAAGTGGTTTTTGGATGCTGGAGCTCAGTGTGGTGTTTTTATTTTTTAAAGAAAAGTTGAGCTAACAATCCATTTATGTAGTTTCAAGGTTCTTAAAAGAACTGAAATAAACATGATAAATTTCAATGAATACTAACCCTAGCTTCTAGAAATTCCTGAAAGAAATAGGAGAGACAGTTTTTCTTTAGAAGGTAATTATGGGCAGACTTCATGTTTATTGGTAGTTTGTTTTCAAAATTATTTGTAAAAAGACGCACAATTTTAAAAACATGCCAGAATATTGTAATATACTATCTTGTTATTGATTCTGTGATTTGATCTGTTGAATATAAATAAGAAAATGTACCTGAAACTAAGAAAAGGAAGGAATGCAAAAAACCATCTTTATTTTTGTGAGCTTATTCAAACTTTAGTCAACTAATATGTTTTTCCTTGGCATGTGTTTTATATATTTGTCTCATAGTTTGGATGAATTTGTTTCAGGATCCAGATGAGAAAGTTTCAGAATCCTCCCAAAGCAAAAGGACTTTAAACAAACCAGTAGGTGCTCAATGGAATATGAGCATAGGTGGTGTGAATAATAAAAAGGGTGCCCTTGCTGGCTTAGTACGCATCAAGAAACCCATCAGTAGTGAGCAGAGTTCAGAATGTGATCAAAAACAACCATCAGCAAGTGTTGCCAAAGATAATAAAACTACAAGCTCTGCTTTGACAGGTCTTTCTTTACTTGGTTCTTATTCAGATTCTGACAGTGATGGAAGTTAAAAGTGGATACCCAGCACACAATGTTTTATTTGAAAATATATTAGGTTTAATGATGCTAAATAAATTACATTAAACTCTTAACTAGTAAAGTTTATGAGAAATGCCTAGAGTGAAGGGAAGTTCTCATGTTTTGGAGAGCATTGGTATGTTCATGAAATATTGTAATTAGTACTCACATTTTATCATGTAGATAGGGATAAGTAAGGCCATTTCTATATTGACAATGTCAAACCAATGTTGTTTAAAATTCAGACAGACTGTTATTTATTAATCATAAAGTAAGCCTGTTTGTTTATATTGTACAAATACAATAGAAAAATAAAGTTACATTTTAAAAATGTTTTGTGGTTAAATATTATATAAAAAAGAAAAAAACAAATCTATCCTGCAAGTTTTAGCGAATCTTTCTAAATTTTATAAATTCAAACTTTCAGAATTAATTTCATACTCCTAAAATAACCTCTTCAAGGTAAATCTTGGGATCTCTTCTCAATTCTGCTTAGTCTTTTTTCCTTAGAGAAACAGGAACTTTCGTTCTCTGTAAAGAAAAAAACAGAAAGTTGTGAAATGAAATTAGTTTTTGTTTTATTTTATTGTGAGGAATGCAGAAGGCAACATCAGTTTTCAGGAGCGGGTATAGAATATTATTTGCTAGGCATGTTATGAAGATTATTGATTTGAAACTAAATTGGAAAAATAAAAAGGAGGGGTGAGAAGATGTTGCAGATAAACATGACAAATACCTCTTTTACGCTTTCTGTTTATTTCAGTATGGGGAAAAAAAATACAATTTATAATGTGACAAGTAGAGAACTTAACCCTTGCAGTACCTAAGTATTTTCTGTTCTGAGTAATTCCAAGATAGGGAAATATTGTCCACCTCAAGAAAAACTAAAATACCGCAATTAGTTTAACAAATTATATTTTAATGAAAAAATACTACTATTACAATTTCCTTTATGGTGTTTGGGATTCAATCCAAATGACAGGCAAGATATATCCCTTGAAAATTTGATTTCACTTACTCTGCCAACATCAACATTTCACAGACTCATTGGTTTGTGAACATGGTTCACCACCACAAAACAGATCTTGTACATTACTGTCACTACAACACACTACAAATGTCAGTGTTACTCAAAACAGTACCATCACTAACACAACTTTTTCTTCAATTCAAGTTAGTGTACCATGCCTCACTATATGAATAAAACTTACCATACTGACTTTGGAAGAGTTCAATAATGATTAATTTAATACAACAGAACTGTTATAATGAAAGAAAAATTTACTCTCAAATTGTATATTGTATTGTTAACATTGGAATACCAAGGGTGGGCAAAATCTCCTCACTAGAGAAAAATTACCAAGTCCATACAATTAATTCCACTTAAAAAATTGTGGAATATAGCTGTAGTGGTACTTTACCATGTTTGTAACAAAAACACCAAAAAAGTAAAACATTATTTATTATACACAGAACAAACATTTTTTTACCGAATAGTTAGGCAAAAATTGTCCATTCTTCTTACTGCAAGGGTTAAATCTCAGATGCACATGTGTGGGTCTATATCAAGGGTAGTTCTGA